>JAGFZM010000052.1:2855111-2884436 GCA_017657215.1 Limnothrissa miodon | reverse complement strand
CCATGCCATTACCACCCTGCCGTGAGTCATCACTGCCTTCCACTGCCTGCGCCTGCACCTCCTGGGTTCTCCTGGGACCTTCTTCCAACGTGATCCGGCGGCACTCCTGAATGGTCCTCAACCCACTCCACTGTCCATGCCACTGCCTCCCTGCTGAGGGTCACCCCTGCCCTCCACTGCCTGATCCTGCATCTCTGGCTTCCTGGGCGGTCTGCCTTCAGCTCACAGATGACCCTGACATGATTGTTACAGCCTCTAGCTGGCCCCTGGCTTGACTGCGCCTAATGACATGGGACTATATCCTGGGATTCTAATGGGACTCCTATATTACTTTATTTACCAAAATTTTCTTGTAATGTGTATCTAATGGAATAATAGTGGACTATCCGCCATCTGAGAGACTGAAAACCTGCCCTAGGCAGTTGGGTTTGCCCCTTGAGCCGTCGGAACTGCCCAAGGTTTCTTCCTCTACCATAACAAGTAAAAACAAAAACGCTGCGAGGGAGTTTTTCCTTGCCCCTGTTGCTCATTGGGCCTCTTGTGTTAAGCGCTTTGTGACGTGCCTTTTGTAAAAATGCGCTATATAAATAAAATTGAATTGAATTGAACATGGATCAAACCTGGAAACAATGCAACCCCAGCGGCACTTTCTGTCAACCACACTTTCTCCCACACCTCTCGTCCAGCCGGACGAGCGGTGGGACGGGCCTGCTCATCTCCAACAACTGGGAATACAACCAACTGATACCCACAGCTACATACAACTCCTTTGAATACCATGCCACACTGGTGACAGCACCTGTCAAAATATACCTGGTTGTCATGTATCGCCCTCCTGGCCAACTAGGAGACTTCTTAGACGAGCTTGATACACTGCTCTCATCCATTCCTGAGCACGACTGCCCCTTGCTTGTCTTTGGCGATATGAATCTACATCTGGACAACCCAAGCTCTTCTGAATTCCTCTCACTCATCCATTCCTTTGATCTACAGCTGGTTCATAGTCCTCCAACTCACAAAGCAGGCAAGGTACTGGATCTTGTACTTGTCCGCAACTGCTCTACGGAATCCCTGACTACAAACACCTCTGCACCTCTCGGACCACTACTTCATTCAGTTCAGCTTACGCCTCCCTGTAGTATCTCGGACCGTCCCTCCTCTGGTATCGTTCCGCCGCAATCTCCGCAATCTCTCTCCCTCTCACTTTGCTTCTCTTGCTGCCTCTGCTCATCCACCAGCATGTACATTCTCCTCACTTGAGGTCAATGATGCCACTGAGTCTCTGTGCTCTACCCTGAGGATGTGTCTTGATAGGCTATGTCCCCTATCCACCAAACCGGCTCGGCCCTCCCAACCGCATCCTTGGCTTGATGATTCCATCCAGGCACTGCTCTCTTCCTTCTCATCTGATGTCGCTCCTGCAAAGAAGGCTTTCTATAATGACAAAATTCAAAACGCCACGGAAACCAGGAGACTATTCTCAACCTTCAAAACTTTACTCAACCCCCCACCACCACCTCCTGCTACCAATCTGACAGCTGATTTTTTTGCTTCTTTCTTCAACGACAAAGTAGCTGCCATCAGTAGGCAGTTCTCTGAACCAACTGCAAAGGCTACAACTGGACCATATGAGGAGTTTGGTTCCAAAACGCGATAAGCGCCAATTTAAAAAAAAATGAGTTGGCGCCAAAATCAGAACTGTATTTGATCGCTTTTGATCAGCCATGTAGAACCTGATAATGTAATAAATTCCCAATAATGTAATAATCCTGATAATGTAATAAAAATGTCCTCATAAGTCCCTAAAACATGTAATAAAACCTGATAATGTAATAATTTCCCAATAATGAAATACCGTGCATTTTCCAATAATGTAAAAATCGCCATACTGGTAATGTAATAAAGTGTTACATTGATGGGGAGTTATTACATTATCAGGTTAGCCTCAATTTTGCAGAACCTGTTAATGTAATAATTTCCCAATATTGTAATAAATTTGGTCAGAACTGAAATGTTAGGACACCCGTTAATTTGTACCAAGTGGTGATGCTCTGTATGTGACCACCCACTATTATTTTGCTCATAATTTTGTCCCAATTGTATTAGGTCTCTTCATCATCACTTGCAGATATTAGAAGATTTTCATTGCTCAAACAGTGTACTCGGAGCTTATTTAAAGGAACAGTACATTTGAGGCCAAAACTGGTACCGCAATCACGTTCAAAATACTGCAGTGCATAGTATCCTATTCACCTCCTTTTAGACAAAAGGTGCCCAGTTAGGTTGCCAAAATCAGAAAGGTGGAGGGTGGAGAACCAGGCCAAAGCACAATACACACATGATGTCAACATCAACATAAGTTGAGGACTGCAACTTCACTTTTGTAATGGAAATATTCAGGCTGGATTACTGTTGTCAAAGTATTTGAAATCATGATTCCTTATTAATATCTAATACAAACCGGATTCCAAAAAAGTTGAGACACTATACAAATCGTGAATAAAAACTGAATGCAATGATGTGGAGGTGCCAGTTTCTAATATTTTATTCAGAATAGAACATATCACGGAACAAAAGTTTCAACTGAGAAAATCATTTTAAGAGAAAAATTTCATGGTCTCAACAAATCCCAAAAAAGTTGGGGCAAGGCCAACCACTGTGTTTCACCACTGTGTGGCATCTCCCCTTCTTTTTACAACACTCAACAGACGTCTGGGGACCGAGGAGACCAGTTTCTCAAGTTTAGAAATAGGAATGCTCTCCCATTCTTGTCTAATACAGGCCTCTAACTGTTCAATCGTCTTTGGCCTTTTTTGTCGCACCTTCCTCTTTATGATGCACCAAATGTTCTCTAGAGGTGAAAGATCTGGGCTGCAGACTGGCCACTTCAGTACCCTGATCCTTCTCCTACACAGCCATGATGATGTGATTGATGCAGAATGTGGTCTGGCATCTTGTTGAAAAATGTAGGGTCTTCCCTGAAAGAGATGACGTCTGGATGGGAGCATATGTTGTTCTAGAACCTGAATATATTTTTTCTGCATTGAGGGTGCCTTTCCAGACGTGCAAGCTGCCCATGCCACACAAACTCATTCAACCCCATACCATCAGAGATGCCGGCTTCTGAACTGAGCGTTGATAACAACTTGGGTTGTCCTTGTCCTCTTTGGTCTGGATGACATGGCGTCCCAGATTTCCAAAAAGAACTTTGAATCGTGACTCGTCTGACCACAAAACAGTCTTCCATTTTGCCACACTCCATTTTAAATGATCCCTGGCCCAGTGAAAACGCCTGAGCTTGTGGATCTTGCTTAGAAATGGCTTCTTCTTTGCACTGTAGTTTCAGCTGGCAATGGCGGATGGCACGATGGATTGTGTTCACTGACAATGGTTTCTGGAAGTATTCCTGAGCCCGTTCTGTGATTGCCTTTACAGTAGCATTCCTGTTTGTGGTGCAGTGTCGTTTAAGGGCCCGGAGATCCCAGGCATCCAGTATGGTTTTATGGTTTTTCCTTATTATACATTTACTCAGATTAAACTTTTGATCTGTCATCTACGTTCTATTATAAATAAAATATTGACATTTGCCATCTCCACATCATTGCATTCAGTTTTTATTCACAATTTGTTTAGTGTCCCAACTTTTTTGGAATCCGGTTTGTACATCAGGGCCTTTTCATGATTAATTTACATTCATTTTTTACTGTTCCTTTAACATCACTAGGTAATGGCAGTGGGCTATTGGTTTCTTTTTTCCCCGGTCTCCGTTTCAGCGGGTTGGGTTGAATGTCATGATGTTGTTGGTGCGGGCCTTAAATATCACTACTGCATGACATGAGTAATGGAAGATGAAAAAATGGAAAGGACCTGAAAAAGTAGTTTTAATAGTCTAAAGTCTTTAGCCAGTAGTGTTTCACCTATTGAAAGGACAATTGGCCAACAGAGGACCCACTCAAATTCATTCATCTGCCAGGCCAAGGGAAAATAGAGCAAATGCATTGAACATACAGTATATTGTGTAATTATTAAGGGACATTGCTGCACAAATCAACACATAGGCCAGTTCCAAGTCCAGTTGGTCAATGTAAATGACTGTTAGAAACTCAAATTTTCTCTGTGGCCTATTGGTTTATTACTACTGAAAATCCCTTTAATAAGCCTACTGTAAAAAACTCTGCATTCACAGTCATGTAAAAATAAATAATATCTGCAAATAGTAAAGCAGCAGGGTAAGGGTAGAGAGAACCTGATGCCAGACCAGCTTCAACATTTGGACGCCTGAAATTGGTGGCCTAATGCTACAGCACTGACCAAATTTATTACAATATTGGAAAATTATTACATTATCGGGTTCTGCAAAATTGAGGCTAACCCGATAATGTAATAACTCCCCATCAATGTAAAACTTTATTTATCAGTATCATCATTATCAGTATGGCGATTTTTACATTATTGGGAAATGCATGGTATTACATTATTGGGAAATTATTACATTATCAGGTTTTATTACATATTTTGGGGACTTATGAGGATTTTTTTATTACATTATCAGGATTATTACATTATTGGGAATTAATTACATTATCAGGTTCTACAAGCCACTTTACAATTTTCCGCAAAACGCCATATCCGCCGTGTTATACTGCCCTGGTTTCTCCCTTTTTTCCCAAACAGCCATAAGCGCCAGTCCCGCTGTTCTGCAAAACGCCACAAATCCACTCAACCAATCACAGCACACCATTTCACGTAACATAAACAACATTTAGAAAGTTTTCGGTGTAGTTAGGGAAATAAACTGAACCTAAACAACATGAATGCTTTTGATGGAATCAATGAGCCTGTGGTGGTTTCTTCTGTGGGTAAGAAACGTAAACCGTCAAAAAACAATTATCTTCGTGAGACACTCAGGAGGTGGAAAAATGCCGTCTGTCACGTAGTTGCACTCACCAAAAAAGCTCTAACTTCTGTCACGCTGACACATTGAAACCAGGAGATCTCCAGAAAAACGTTCAATCCTTTTACGGACATTTGACGTATTGGGTGAGTTGTTGTTTTACTACCCTATAACGTTATAACAAGTAGCCTTATTTGCCTTTATTGACGATTCAGTGCTGTCTGCCTGCTCGCATTATCAGTGTCGTTTGGTGCAGCGGTAACGCCCCCTTTCCATTGCGAAGGAGAACGGTGTTGCTCCCTAACTAAGCTGTGGAATCAGTCATATTTTATATTCGCCTGATGACAATAGCTTAGGCTAATTCACAACATGCACATCACCCACTGGCTTTTTAAAGTCTTTAAATAAATAGATAAATAAATTGATACATACATACGTACATATTCTATATAAAGAACTTTGACTTTGATTTTGCCTTTTTATATTGATGCCATGGATTTATAGCATTTTGCGAAAAAGCGCATCATTGATTTATTGCATTTTCAGAAAAAACGAATCAGTTTTTAAAATAAATCTTTAAATATTAAAATCTGGATTTCAAATTTTAAAGTTATTATAGCCTTCAGATGCTATATGACAGTTTGGAACAGAAAATAGGGATTTTCATCATACCACTTTCTTGCTATAAAAAACACATTTTTACTCAAATTGATCTAAATGGATTTATAGCGTTTTGGAACCAAACTCTTCATATACTAGCGGAAACACCTCCGACTGCAATAGTCCTGCCGCGACATTTGCTTCATTCAAACCCCTCACCGAAATGGATGTGTCCAAACTTCTCACTTGCAGCCGCCCTACAACGTGCCCTCTGAACCCGATTCCAACCAACCTCTTGCAATCCATAGCTCCAACTATCACACCAGCTATCACACATGTGATCAACGCTTCACTATCAACAGGAATCTTCCCTTCTGCATTCAAGCATGCTCAGGTAACACCTCCACTCAAAAAACCCTCTCTTGCTCCCGACCAAGTGGGAAACTACAGGCCGGTCTCTCTCCTTCCGTTCCTTGATAAAACTATTGAAAGGGTGGTATTCAAACAGGTTACTGAATTCTTGAGCCAACAGAATCTACTCAACCACAACCAATCTGGCTTTAAGAGCGGCCACTCCACTGAAACAGCTCTACTATCTGTGGTTGAAGCCTTAAAAGAAGCCAAGGTCATCTGTACTCATCCTGCTTGACCTGTCAGCTGCGTAAACCACAGTATTCTATTGTCTATGCTGTCAAACATGGGCATCAAGGGTGATGCATACTGCTGGTTCGAATCCTACCTCACTGGGTGACTGTTCAAAGTGTCCTGGCTAGGACACACCTCTGCGCCTTACCACCTTGCTACTGGAGTGCCCCAAGGATCTGTGTTGGGCCCCCTTCTTTTCTCCATCTATACTACTTCTTTGGGCCAAATCATCCGCCAGCACGGCTTCTCTTACCATTGCTATGCCGATGATACCCAGCTCTATCTGTCATTCTCACCCGATGACCCAACCATCCAAACGCGAATCTCGGATTGCCTCTCTGACATCTCTGCATGGATCATCATCTCCAGCTGAACCTATCAAAAACCGAGCTGCTGGTCCTCCCAGCTAAACCAACTATTCACCACAACATTTGCATCAACTCTGGCTCCTTGTCTCTTGCTCCCTCACGGGTAGCCAGGAACCTAAAGTAGTGAAGTAATTTTTTCCTTTGTGCTATTTTAACTCAAAACAGTGTAAACGTTAGTTTTCAACATTAGCTATTAATCACATAACAATCCTCACACGAATCAGATCAGTGACAAAGATTTCAGGTTTATTTCACAACGGCAGCATAAGACATACAATGCAACAGTTAATCCCATGCATGACAGTCAGAAATAGAACCCCTGCCAGACCATTACCTGTTGCTGAGAATCTCCGGAGAATCTGGGGCTGGTCTGCAGGGTCCCTAGTTTTTATATTACTCTGAGGGAGCGTTACACTTGCCTTCTAGTTCTTTTGACCAATCATATTGGTGGCGTGATCTCTCATGACGTTATCCCACAGCTGCAACATGGCGCCTTTGCATCTACCAGGTGTGTGCCCTTCACCCTTAGTAGACCCTGGCAAGTGCTTGGGGCTTTCCAATCATACTCATTAGGAGGAGAACTAAACCATCTTATGGCTGGACCTGTCATAAACCGGAGAGTTATGGCCCTATTAAGAGTGGGCACGGAGGATGAGTGTAACTGGCCAGTGCTATGGACAGTTATCAGCCCCAATTACACCTGGACCATCACACATAAACAAAGCATAAGTCTGGAAGCACACACACACCCAGGGCATCACATACTACCAGATTTCTAACACTCAGGGATTGAATGGAAACATGGGACAACTGTTAAATAATCCATACTGTATATGTCTAATCTGTAAACACACCTGATACTTAAGTGGCTTTTAAGTGGCTTTTGAATGGTCTCAGAATATCCCCTCCTCTCCTACGCTTATGAATCTCATTTCTTATTCCTTATCCTATCCCACTCTCCCATCTCTGACTTATTCACCTTTAAACACATTGATACACACATATATACAGTATACATCTCATAACATCTTACGTTGACCTCATCCCTTGTGAGGGTCTCTTAATGCTCAATGTATGCCCTGGGCGCGTAGCCCAGAGGCACACATCTGCTTGTTCATTAAATATCTCTGGTGCCATTTTACATATCAGTGTGTGTGTGTGTGTGTGTATCAGAGTGAGAGAGAGAGGGAGAGACTTCTCGAACTAAGTACATGTGTACTATACTGTACCTTAAAAATATATATGAGATGAGTATATAAAATCATAATGAATATATTCAAATGAGTATACATAAACCAATATAACACAACATTACAAATTGATCTGAATATAGAAAAATAACAAGAGTTATACTACTAGGTGAAATATAACACAAAGCAGTTCCAATTCATCCTTATTTGAATTCTTCATCTGATTCTTTCTCACATCTACATCTTTCTCAATCATGGATGCAAATTCACACTGACACATTATTACTGCTATTGGCTGAAAGCCAACCAGATCTATGGACCTGAGCAGGAGCTTGAATTTGACTTGACCCACCTTAAAACCCATGGCTTGACTATATGGGACTATATCCTGGGATTATAATTGGACTAATATGTTGCTATATTAACACCATGATTTTCTTATGATGTGTGCCTTCATCCTTGGATTACTATGAGAATTCTATGGTCAAGACCTACCTGTATTAATACCACGGACTAATCACCATCTGAAAACCTGCCCTAGGCAGTTGGGTTACTTGGGTCGAAACTGCCCAAGGTTTCTTCCTATACCATACCAAGAAAAAAAATGATATAGAGTTTTCCCTTGCCCTTGTTGCTCATATGTGCTTATTGTTCTGAAGCACGATGAGACATGTCTTTTGTAAAATGTGCTATACAAATAAAATGGAATTGAATTGAATTAACACAAGCTTGACCTGAGATCCTGCAGAACATATCCCACCTATTCATTTCATCAACCTTCTCTTACTTCCTCTCCAGCGACCTTGGCCTGTCCTGCTGACCCAGTCAATTCATATACATTTACTTGAGACTTGAGTTGTTTAGGCACCTCTTAACTGTTGTTGTTAAATTGTTAAATACGTGGGAAAATAGTAGTGCTGTCCTGCCTGTATGCAGGTCAAAATGCATGCACAAAATTAGCTTCTTAAGAGAATTGTAATGCACACCATTCAGTTCCAATTTATCTTATAGTAACAAGTGCAGACATGTTAAATAAAATGTGTAGTAGATCCATGTGTTCAGTTCATTGGTTCTTCATTCCTAATTACAGTAAATCAAATAGAAGCATTTTATTAAATCAGATTTAAAAGAATAATTAAGGGTTAGCGTCAGTGACAAGGTGATCACTTATATGAAGCGAAGGCTGGAAGTCAGAGCAGGGTTATTCAGACAGGCCATTCATTTTGTAACTGGTCACATTGAAGCAAGACTTCTCATGTATGCTTTGAAACGCATCTTGCTTTTTTCCCTATTTGTAGGAAAACTTTCTTTATACTTGGTAATCATGCATATAGTATCTAAATCATCTGTTAATTAGTATACTTTGCTAAATTTGTACAGTTGTGGTTTTATCGGATCTACTTCAAAGGTAGCCATATGAAATTAATGGCTACCTTATCAGAAAAAAAATCCCATTGTGAGTGAGCGATAAATGACGCTAAATAGGCTGTTAATTGGCAAATAAGTATTGCGACTCACACCCACTATAGATCTCAATGATTCTAGCGCACTTCTCTCTAGAATCTTTGTTTCTAATTATGTTTATTTCAGTCTAGTATATACAGTAATAAGGGTTGTTGCTCTGCTCATTGTTTTTTCCTTGATAATTTGGTTCTGGGCTTTATCATACATACACAAATCAGTTTATTTTCGATTATTCCACTGTGCTGTTTAAACATACAAATTACACAACTTCCTGTAAGTAGTAAAAAAAACATCACACATGAGAAAGAGGACCAGAAGTATGTGTAGTGATATTGAAAACATTTTTTCATTGCTTGAGTCAGTTAAGATCTCATAGAAATTGACCAACCTACACCTAGCGTAAAAATCTAGATAGAAGACATTAGATTTGCTATACACAGCTATGTTCATACGTATCTAGAATAAAAAAGGTCAAAATCTTCAGAAAATTAATGTTCAGCAGTGCATTATCTCTAGAAATACAGCATATGCTTAATCTCTGAGGTGGATTTATGATGGTACATCCTGTATGGCAGACTAGTTGTTGCCGCATATGTTCTCTCTCTGATGGATAGGGATGATATTGTCCCTTCTCTCTCTCTCTCTCTCTCTCTCTCTCTCTCGTCTGGAAAGCGTCTTTCTTCCTGATGAAAAGTGACCCCTCTCTTGGGGTATTTGACAAACTGACACCCATTTATTTCGAGTGTCCAACACAGCCTGTCAAATACACTAAGAGGAGGGCCTTTAGAGTAGCCCAAGAGTTTCAAACGTTTTGGTAAACTAATTAAAGAGAGAAAAGACAAGGTAAAACGGAGACATATTCATGTGTAAAACAGTCGTGAATCCCTAGAATTGAATTTGTAAATGCCTGCATCTGTTCTGTAATAAAAAGCATCAAACATGTGTAACAAAAGTTTAGTATCATGTTAACCATTGACCAACGGATTTAGCCTATGACTTGTAGCTAGCATTTCCATCCATTTACAATCAAGTATTTATCAAAGTATTTATTTATCATACTGCTATGCTAAATAGAGAAATTGACACTACAAGAATCACACACTACATTTGGATCAGTTACTGGTCATGCTGAGTCCTCATTTCCATTTCTGCTTATAATGTGACATTCAACAGGATGTAGCATGCATTACTCAAGCAAAATGTGCTCTTCCTCAACATTCATGCCAAATCTATTGTTTGACTTTGTTAACTTAGCACTTATTTAGGAATTTACAACTGTAAAGCAGTGTACCTCCATAAATGTTTAAATGTCCATAAATTTCCTTAAAGGAGTGATGAAGTAGGCATAAGTCTTTAAGGATTTTAGCAGGTCTCTGATCTCTTTAGAAACTCTACCCCACAACCTTATTCTACTATCACATACTGCACCTGAAGACGAACCAGTGGCAACCTTGTGGACCGTTTTTTCCCCCCTTGAGCTGCCAGAGGTCTCCCCTGCAGGGTGAAGCTTCCCTCTTGCAGAGAGAGGCAGAAGAGACTATGCCTCCGAAGCGTCATCTGATGATTATTAAGAGACAAACGTCTGTAAAGAGGAAGCCAAAATGGGGAAGATAAGTGGTTGGACCAGCTAGCAGGAAATATCTGGAACTGAAGTGACAACATGTCATGGTTGTGAAACGCTACAGGAGGCCGTTTGAATGCCATGGTTCTGTGCACTGAGTGCATTGTAAGCAACAGCCATTTTATGAGACAAGTTGGCGCAGAAACCTGTAACAGCTGATTTTAAAACGTTACTCAGAATTTAATTTTGCATATTTGGCCAGTGTTAGAGTGCTTTGAACTTAAATGTAGATGGCATGTAGAAGGATACTTTTTTCAACTTGAGGAGCTCAGATCATCATGCAAAAATTAAAAAGTACTCTGTCAAACTGCAATTTGAATGTTATTGCCTATAGAAACACATCAACTTAAAGCAATCAATTTGAATTCAAATGACTGCTTATGTTTCTGTAAAGTCATCACTGCATCTGAATCTGAACCCACTTGTTTCAATTGGATTGCATTCACATTCATTGCATCATATGAGTACCCAACTGATGTGTTCATTTGCATTACTCTATGTGGGTAACATAATGCATTACTTTGTCCACAAGATTGTAGCTGTTTATTTGGTAGGTGGTGCATGCTTAAATGCTGTACAATAATATATTTCAATATAATTCATGGCAGAAGTTTTAATGCAAGCCACTACAGTAAAAAGGAATCATTGTTGTCCATGTTTGGATATTCCATTCAAGACCATGTTTCTGATTATGCTCTAGTTACTACCACATTGCTAAGTATACTGAAAATGGTGCACTGTCACTTTAAGAGCGCTTAGTATGCCATTAATTTCACTTCTTGGAAAACTGCTTTGATTTTGTTGAGTTCCAATTATTGCTCCTGTCAAGCAGGGTTGCCGCCAAGAGGGAAAGTTATATGATTCTAAGGGCCTGATACTGACAGCGAGCTACAGAAAATATTTTAATGTTCAAAGATCTGCTTGGGGAGCCCAAAATTATTTTCTGTCATAGGGCCCAAAATTTCCAACAGTGCCCAGTAGTCAAGTGCACTACCTGAGGTGTCGACAATGCTGCAAATTCTGGACTCTTTGTAGCCAAGGACAGTTTATGTTTTCAGGCTAGGTGCACCTTTGGATAAATGTTAAGCCTCGTGTTATGTTTGTTTTTTTAGGAAGAGCAATGGTGCTCCCGGGTCAATTTCACCCGTAATATAACAGGAGGATTAAGTGACACATGAATTGATATGGTAATTGCTTGTCAAAAAATATAGGTTGTATGTCATTATTATGTGAACTGTTCTACTGAATTTTAATACCAAAAGGAAATATACTATAAATGGAGGTCAGTAGTAGATTTTTTGCAGAGAAATATTAAATGAAGACTGGACCATATGCTTGTTAGACCAAGCAAACAAGCTCATCTTTAGAGGGCTTAGTAATATCATGACTGACAGACACACATTGGCACAAGTGAGCTATTGTGTAGAGCCCATGCGGGACCTGTTAGCACATTAGCATTACTATCCCCTAGCGCTATGCTCTTTAAGGTTTCTTCTATGTAGCTTGATTGTTATCCTCTTTTTGTAAGTCGCTTTGGATAAAAACATCTGCTAAATGCATAAATGTAAATGTAAACATAAGCCCCAGACTATATCACGAGACTGGTGCAGGTCCAGGGCATGTAAAAATGAAAAGCTAGCAAATCGTTGAAATCTGCAAAGTTTATAAGCATGTTCCCCACTGTGGAAGCAAGCAGCGATGAGGTGTTTCATGGAAAGAGATAAGATTTAGTGATTGTGCAATGACTCACTCTGCCAGGACTCCAAAGTTAAATGTACTGTATATGCCGGCCTACATGGCAGGGACTGTTTCAGATTTTTTTTTTTCAACTAAGTAACTTTATGATGATTATCATCTATTTTGATGGAATATAATTACTCCATTTTTGTCATCTAGATGATGATGATACATTTAAACTGTTAACACTGCACACACACACAAACACACACACATTCTCAATGCATACAATGTCTAACTGATTTAACATGCTAGGCTGACAATCCAGTGAGTCATGTTAATTCTAGAAATAGTCCCACAGTAGGGGGGCGGCTTCAAATGCCAAATAGTTCTATTTTTGTTCTATATTGTTTAAAAATGAAAAACAAATAGGATATGGATGCTAGGGAAGCCAAGTAAAAACAAAAGTCCACTGGGGAGTAGTTTTTCATTATCAGTCAACTTTATTTTATTCACAGTGAGAATTTCTGCTCTGCCTGGTTAATGGCATCTAATGTGCTGTTACTGTATAGAGCCTGTTGCAATTCTACATGATGCAATACCAAAAACAATTTTCTAATTCACAGCCTGGCCTTGAAAGAGCTAATAGCATACATCTAGACCTACACCAATGCCTCTTAAACTTCACGTGACCAAATAATGCAGCAGTGTGTGCATAATTACGAATCTAATTTCTAAAAATGCAGACTATTACACTGTACAGTATAGTACACATACACACACACACACACACACACACACACACACATGCGCATACCCACAACTGGTTTGCAGCATTGCACCTTGTCAAGTCAAGTCAAGTCAAGTCAGTTTTATTTGTCAATTTCTTCACATGTACTTGACATACAAAGGAATCGAAATTGCGTTTCACACTTGTCCCATGCGTAGACGTTGACGAAAATAAAGTGCAGATGCACAACAAAAAAAAAAACAATTCTAAACAATAAGGTAATGTTAAGTAAAAAAAGTGCAAGTAGGCTTAAGGCATTATACTTAGGTAAAACATACAGTATATATAAGACAAGACATAACATACATACAGCATATATAAGACAAGACATAACATAAAGTAAGTGTTCCAGCAGCGTTGGTTTGTTGTTCTTAGTGCAACACAAGATTGTAGCAGCAGTAGTAGTATATAAATAGTAGTAAAAAAGAATACTTGAATATATAGCAGCAGCTGTGTGCAATTGCAATGCAGTGGTAGTTATTTTTCAGTTCAGAGTGTTGTTGTGGTTCTTGGTTCAGAGGTTTTTTTCCTGCGGGGGGGGGTGTGTGGGGGGGGGGGGTGGGGGGGGGGGGCTAGAGTTCAATCTGTCTTCCTATACTCCTGCCAGTCTAGTGGTTCCGCTGGCTGGGAGCCGGTAGGGGAGAGAGTTCAGCAGTCTCACAGCCTGGTGGATAAAGCTGTTGGCGAGCCTGGTGGTGCGGGAGCGGAGACTTCTGTATCTCTTACCAGAGGGCAGTAGGCTGAACAGACAGTGTGCGGGGTGGGTTGCATCGCTGATGATTGTGTTGGCTTTGCGGGTGAGGCGGGTGGTGTAGATGTCTTGCACGGAGGGGAGTGGTCCGCCGACTATCCTCTCAGCTGTTCTCACGATGCGTTGTAGAGCTTTTCTGTTGTAGTCAGTGCAGTGTGTCCATGGGCTTGCATTTCTCCACACATTTGACATTACTCTCCACTAACCTGACAACCCCTGCTTTTTTAACCCCCCACCACACACACACTGAATCACCAGCTAGCTTCCTTCCCACACAGCAAACTGCCCCCCCTCCCCCGCGCCTCAATGCATTACGAACTAACCCTCGCCCCCTCCTCACATACAACAGTACACATTCATTCACCCCCACCACTCCACAGCACACTGCCCATTCAACCTAATCAACCTCCATATAGCCGACCCCCCATGCAGCCCTTGGTTACACACACTCACTCTTTATTTTCAACTATTCTACACCCCTTTTTTATGCACAATAGACTGACAACATAGGCTACATAATTGCACTGCGCTACATTTTCTACACATATAATAACTTATGTGTATGTGCCAATAAACATCCTTGATTCCTGTATTATTACAATATGTCCTGTGAGTTTTGACCTTCTCCATTCTCCCACTTGCCCATTTCCTATTGTTGACTTTTTCCTTGACAAGAGTTCTTCCATAATACTGTATGTTTGTGTGTGTGTGTGACCTTTATTTGACTTGGCATTCATTTTGTGATTAGAGCCTGATTATAAACCCTATTTAATAGCGATCCTCTCAGTGAGTGTGACGGGTCTCTCTACGGCCCTCTCAAGCTCTTTGGAGACAACAGCATGAAATTGATGGTCAGCCCTAATGGACCAACTGTCAGTTGAGCTGTTTTAAAATTAAGAGCTTGGGAAGGAACTGATATATTATAGTTCACTCCTCAATATGCAGTTGAGGACAATATGGTGGATGTCTGTTCAAAAGGGCTGAGAGCGAAGAACGAACAGGAAATGAGGACGGGCGCATCTGAGGCTTGGTGCTCTTGCTATGTCACTGCTCTGATGGCTATCAGCCGATGTGCTACAAAGTCAGTCACACATTTTCGCACCACATCCACCCACCCACACCCACACACATACATACAGTACATCTGCCGTGTACATGCCAAGCCTAGACAGTTATTAATCGTACTCCTGTATGTAATGTCCTAGTGTGACATACCACAGAGTCCTGGCCTTCCACCAAATGTCAGTGTTTTAATTATGCCTCGCATTAATGTTGAGTATTGTATTGGGAAAAAAAACGACGAAGACTCTGTGGGTTAGCTCTTTACAACATTAAAAGATTTAAAACTTTGCATCCATTTATGCAGTTTAGCTTGCCATTGCTCTGCTGACGTGTTGCCATGTTTGACACAGTAAATGTGTGCGTGACAGCTTTGACACCCACAGCTTTGATGGTGTTGGTTTCTACACACAAATAAGCTATTGTATTCCCCTTGGTCAATACCCTTGCTTTCCATCAGCCACAGCTGTCAGATGTGTTGGCAGAAAAGGTGAAATGTGACACGACAATTAAAAAGCAATTGCACTCAAAAACTATTGCGATTGCTCTAGACGTGCCGCTGAACTGCAACATAACTGAAGGGTGCATCAAGTGACAGTTGAAGAGTTGTATCAGATGTGCATCTGATGGCAATCAGGATTGCGCCACACCGCATCTGCGTATAGCGCAGCTCTGCTGCAGCAGTGGTGGGTGCTGCTGAGTGATGCCTCAAGGGGAAGTAGCTGACCAAAACCACCAAGGCCTGTTGCCACAGAGGGGACCGTTGATTGCCATCACACCAGTCCTTTGAACACCCCCCACCCACCACCACCCTCCAAAAAGGAGAAGAGAATCAATTTCAATTGGAAACATTCACACTGGACTGGCTTTCAACAGTCACATACAGTAAATGAGTGTAAAATTTGATGGAGATTTGCCTTAAGGCGTAGCATTAATTCAGGAAGATGATGCTTTAATGCTTACTTAAACAGAGTGGCATTGTATACTGTGTCTTGCCTTTGGTTTGCTGAGAAAGTCTACATTCATTGAGCTTACCAGATGAACTCTTGGATCTGACAGAGCTAATGCACTCTTATGTTAAGGCGGTTATGTTGAAACTGCTCTATTATAAAATCCTGTGGTTGCTCATCTTATGATGCGTGACTTAAGTAGGCAGATTATGTGCTAAGATTAAATCTGCCCCATGCTTAAAATGAACACTGTAAACAGGGTGGTCTACATTGGGATCTGCTTATATAGCCAGTAAAACAGTCATTATACACACTTAACGTTCCATCAAACTTTTATTTGCAAATTTAAAACCCTTCTGGCCTGTTCAGTATAAACCTTGAGTGGTCTAGTTTTAAACTAAAACGTGTGCTGTGTTCTATTGACAGTCCATCACAGCATGAACCACAAAGACTAAACCAGTTAAAACAGGGAGAGTTTTGTTACTAACTTGCACAAATGTCAGTATATTATCTCTATCACACACACACACACACACACATACATTGTTGTTTATGGTTAAGCACTGTGATTTTAATTGTGCTATTTAAGTTAAAAAATACTTGCTTCCTTAATTACTTACAGTCATTGTTCAAAATAGAATTGACCTTGAACTTAAACTTAAACTACTTATAGGTGTTCCGTAAGAAATTGGCGCATACCATTACAGCCAATCAGTCTTTAATATTAGATTTTTCTGGATTATTAACACGGTGAAGACAGAGATGTCAGAGTTTTGAGTATAGTGGGAATGGATCTGCTACTGGGTGTCATGAATGGATGTGACGTTACCCTAACAACAACTCTCCAAATACCACTGCCCACCTAGAGAGGGAGTGATAGAGCAAATATACACACACACAAACACACACTAGAAGAAAAAAACATTTTCCCTTGAGCCTTGCTCTGCAGCTGCCCCTGCAACACAGGCCCTTTTTTCCAGCGTTTACTAAAGCAGGAACATTTTATGGGCTGTAACGCGGTCCTCAGATGGACTGTTTAGGAGAGGAGTGAACTGCAGCTGAGGGAATGTGCTGCTGTAAAAACACGGCGCAAGAGTAGTGGCGAGCAAACCTGGGAGGTGGAGGTGTGGGGTGTCCCTGATGGGTGCCTGCAGAGGGAGCCTGCCTCTGTGCCCTTATTTGGTCACCAAAGAGGAAACTCTGGCAAGAGGAGAAAGGAAGAAGGAGAGAGAGAGGGGGGGGGGGGGGGGGAATGTGAGAGGAGTGGTAGGAAAAGTGGATGTATGAGCATGGGGGGTGGGGGGCTGTTGAAAGCAGAGGGGCAGAGGGAGAAGACTGGTGGGAGACAGGACGGGATGGCCAGTGACGGGTAATGGGAGGGAAGCAGGACCAGGAAAGAGAGAGAGAAAAAGAGGGAGAGAGAGAAACAGGGAGGAAATGGTTTCGGAGGGGGGGTAAAGGGATGTGCCAGTCTCCTCTGTCCAGACCAGTTTGGCTGCTGTCTGAGCGGGTGAGAGTGTGAATGAAGCGAGCTGAACCAAGTGGTTGGGACAAGAGGGCCATGGTGGTGTCGGGTACGGACTGAAGATGACTCCACAGCACAGAGCCAGTCCCCAGATAGCAACACAGCAGGGAGAGGAGGCTAGCACACATGAGAAAAAGGCAAGTGATAAGAATTCCATTGTGTGTGTGTGTGTGTGTGTGTGTGTATGTGTGTGTGTACTGTACAGTACATAAATATGGGACTGGATGCATGGCTGTGTGTGGGATTTGGAGGGGTTGCAATATAGAGTACAAGACAGTGTCATCACTAGGTCCAGAGATCATAAAAGGTCAAGAACATCTGCATTCCATTCCATTAAATAATGTTTACATTACCAAGATATGTAATCCCCTTAGAAAAATGTGAAAATGTCAGACAAAACAGACTATCACTATCAAAGTTAGACACGCTCTAACTCCAAAAGGTTTCAGTGTCTACTTTGGGTGCGAGTCAAGGATACAGTTCATTGGGTGAAAGAAACCGCACTCACTTGCTTCTTCTCAAAATATGTATCTATTGCACCATGCCCCAAATGCAAACGGCATTTGGATGGTGCAATAAATACATTTTTTGAGAAGAAGCTAGTGAGTGTGGTTTCTTTCACCTAATGAGACAAAACATTCAAGAGGTCAATGCATGGTATTCAAAATGTTTACATTAAATGACAATTAATTCCAAATCTACAATGTACAGGTCCGTCTCTAAGTAGAGTTGTCATAATTTCCAAACAGACCATGGGTTGAAGATTACCACCTTCATCTTGAATTGCTGCAGTGACATGAGGTATCGAGAGTCGTGACCTGTGTGTGTTTGACCATTGGCTTACCTGCTGGCTCAAGCACTCTTAAACTATAACTATAATTAGGTTATGCCTGCTTCCTGGCCTTGAAGCTCTTTGGCTGCTGGCTAGGGGAGAGTGGAGGACGCAACTCCTCACATTGTACCTGTGAATGATGAAGGATCGATTGTGAGTGAAGGATCGATTTTACTGAAAGATTATATTGTTAAAATTATCATTTCAACTGCAATTGCATTGTTTTGGCTTGAATAGTTTTAGTTGATAAAAAAATTATACAAATAATTCAAATTGTTGTTCTGGAGATGGACTATTGTATCCAATCTCTTTTGACTTTGGCATATTTCTGAAAGGTTTTGCACCTGAACACTTCAACTGCAGTTTTAGCTACACATATTTGCTACAAGATTGTACATATGTGATAATAATTTGTGAGCTATGAACTTATGTTATGAACAAAACCATAACATTAAAGATACAGTGAAGGCAAACGTGATACAGGTTGTAAGTGTAGTGTAGGGCCCAACATACACACAGAGAGCTCTACTCACTTTTAACGATAGTGGGAGTAACATCTCTTGATGTCGTACATCTCTTGATCATGTAGTATGCAACACTGGAAGTGGAAAACAAGAGCATCTGTCTAGGTATTTGCTCTAAAAAAAAAACATAACATTTTCTGCAAGCCCTCAGTCAGTGTAGGAACAGCAAAGAGTGAAACTAGAGAGAAGCAAAGATGTGTGAAAATACAGGGAAAACAAAAGAGAAGCTAAAAACAGCTGAGGTGTGCCTTAGTAAAGATGTTAAATCTCTTACCAGATATCCAGCAATATAAAACAATGGCCGAGAGGTCACCATGGCGATATGATGAGTGAGCATTTACATCCAAGCCAAATTGTTAAAAAAACAAGAAAGAAAGAGAGAGAGCTCCAAGACAATGACAGCCTCCACACATAGGTGCCATCATGAACCCTGTGCATACATTTATATTGGTGGCACTCAATATAATCCATTATTTGGAGAATGGCGGTCAGTTGGACATTTCAGCACTAATCTATGTGGGCAAATGACAGAAAATGTTGACATGCTTTTAATTCGGCAGGTGTTTGCAAAGGCATTTACAAAGAATAAAAAAACAGTAAAAAAAAAGGTTACTTCACGTATAGAAAAGGAAGGCCATATTTGCATTTTGCATTGAGTGATCTAGGAACGGGTGCGCCCTATTGACAGACAGAACTGTTCTTTGGATGCAAGTCTTGTATAAACTCTGTCTTTATGACACAAATTGATCTTACTGTAAATTCTATGTAGCATTCCACCCTTATTTGTGATGTGTTATAATCTACTATTTAAGATAGGGTAGATAACGCTAGTTGATCTGCAAACGTAAACTACATTTTTACAACAATTCTTACACAACCCAAGCTCCTTGTATTTTACAAGAGAGGGAGGGTCGAACCTCCCCTCTTTTTTTAATGTTTTGTTGCTATGACCACAATTCAGTAAAAGATTTCAGTGTTTTTTTTGCCTGAGAAAATTGGCTGTCTTGACATACTGTAACCGTAAGTATTTTAATGCAAGACAGGGCTACCCTGTGTTTGATACAGACCAAGGAAGTCTCTTGCACAAATGTTGGAAAAAAATGTGTTCAACCAGAAAGTGGATGTAATACTATCTTTTCTTCTTCCTTAGTCTATTGTGATGTCTCCTTTTTAATAAATGTTACTCATGATAGAGTGGGTGTTTTGATTTCTGCACACAGAAGATGAAGACGATGCTTCAAAGGCGAAGGGCAGCACAGTCTGTCATAAGCAGAGCTCTCAGCAAACCTCGAGCGCAAAACAGGTGCCAATGCACTCATTCACATAATTCAGAGTATAGCTCAGATGCACACACACACACACACACACACACACATATATGCACACGAACACAAATTCTGGTGCACATCCACACACACAGACACACCTTCGCTTCAGACACACACACACACACACACACACACACACACTGAATATCTGTATGTGTGCAAATAAGTGTGTGTGTGTGTGTGTGTGTGTGCAAGAGAATACTTCATGAAGTCTCAGCTCATGTATTTTCTGTTTTTCTGCCTTGTTTGTTCTCCATTATTTCATACAACACCCTAATAGGGAGATTGTGGAGTGGTAGGCTGTTATTCCTCCATATAGTAGCTCTGCTAATCATTTCTCTTGTGACTTGATTACATAATGTCATTGCTAATGCTTGTAAAGCCAACTTAAATGCTAATGACGTCAGTGTTAATTTTTATGTTGATTTGGGTGATGAATGAGATTGACAAAGATGTTGTCTCTCTTCTTTTTTTTTTTCCTTCCATAAATAGACCATGCATATTGATCTCTCACTTCATTCTGAGCTAAAAATAATTGTACACAGCAGGAACACAAAATGGCTCATCAGGACTTTGGATATCACCTAGCCTAATGATAACACCAGTCCCCTGTTCTGTAAGGAGGGTCCAGCCCTTTAGTAATTACAAATGATTGCTTGCTGAAGGTAAATTAAAAATAATGAATAAGCATAAACTGATAGCATCCTAGTTTAGCATTCACTATGTTTTCCTTTGTATGCTGATTAGATTCGATAAAAAAAACTCTAGTACCAATATCAATAGGATCAAATACAAAAGCTGTAGAAAGATAATACAAAATGATCGGTAATCCATTTTTTGGCCCTACCTGTCGAGCAAGAGTAGGTAGGTAGGTGATCTTGAGATTATAACATCTTTCCCCATTGAGGTTGTTGGCCAAAAACAGCCGAGAGAACAAATAAGAAGGTGGCCAAAAGGACATTTTATGTGTCCTTAAATACATTTCACAAATTTCCTGTGTTTTGACGATCCTGTGAACATCCGACCAATAGTCAAATCTATAGTTCAGTGCTATAATAATGTGTCAGGATGACTATGAATTGCTCAAATATTGCCCAAATGTGTAATGGCGATTGAGTGAGCTGCTACGCACATACATGTACCAAAGCATTTAACATTTTGTCCAAAGTCACTAGCAAAGGACTTGCATTCAAGCTGCCACATGATGGATAACCTTACTAAGACTGGCTAATGGCAATAGCACTGGCTAGTACAGGAGTCCAATAGAAGTGCAGTAGAAGAGAGGGGAGTAGAGTGGTGCAAAGTGCATTCCAGGTATACAGTACCATTTCTCTCTCTGCAATCAACACATCACACAGTGAACATAAGTGAAATAAGGCACTCGCCAACTCCTTGTCTGCATCAGCAGCGCACAGAGAGAGAGAGACCAGTGACAGGTTAGGTGCCTTGCTCAAGGGCACCATGCCCTACTGGTCAGAGATCAAACCGGCAACCCTTCGGTTTCAAGCCACTTGAAGCCACTCGAACGATCATTCTACCGGCATGGAACAACAGATAAGTGCACCGTTGTCTGGATTGAGCTGTGCGTAATGGAGAGGGAACTAAGGAGTTAAAGTACGGTTTTATGAGTCTCCCAGGAGCTGGAAGTGAGTCTTCTGTGTTTAGATAGTGGCTCCCAGGCAACTGTGAGCGATGTAAAATCTCATAAGTTGTGTAATTGAACAAATTTGAGAGGGATTTGGGGAGTTTCTGCAGGTTAGGCAGGTCTGACATCAGTGATTTGAATTTCATGTGATCAGCAAAGGGTAGCCAGTAGAGCTCAGTGAACAGAAGGGTGACATGCTCTTCAAGGCTGGTTGAAAATCAGATGTCTGGTTGTAGTCTGGATAATCACGCTAAAGGTCTCCTTCCAAAATAAACCGTTTAATACGTTTTTTTACATTACTATAGGTCAGCCCAAGTTGCACTTGCATGCTCAACTTCATAATGCTCTCCTACCCCTGTAGTCTGTATCCACCTGTGATAGAAAACAGCCGGGAAAAACGAGTGAATCGGAAAAGCCGTACAAGCCTACGTCACATTAAACATTAGCTATGCAGTTAGCCCACCCTCAAGAAAACATTATTAGGCTACTTGCAGACAGACCCACTAGAGGGAGCATCACAGTGCTGTTAGCCAATCAGATGTGTTTGCATATCATTAATATTCATAAGAATCCTCTCGCGTTATCCCTGCTCTCCTTTTCACTTAACTAAAATAGCTTGAAACAAGACAACCACAGCATATTTTTGTCGATACCAACTCTCATGACATTATTTTAGACAAGAGACCACCACAAAATTAATGAAAATACGATGGAATGAGACCTTTAAGACACACACTGTATTGTATCTTCTTTTAAAATGGCTGGATGGCCCGCTCAGGGTCAAAGAACCAGAACTCAGATCTCAGCATTACATGTAGGATTCAAGTTCAAGAATTTATTGTTCCCAATTATTTTTTCCATTTTTACATTTTATTGAGTTTCTCACAGTGAATGACTGTCCTTCTCCTTTGTCATCTTATGAAAACAGGAGAGAAATCATATTCTTATTCGGTATAGTTAGGCACATTTTACCTCACAGCTTCCCTGTAATTTATTCTGTTGGTCTTTTCACACATTGCAATTTAATTACCTTGTTCTCTTCCAAAGGGTCTATATGACTTTAAGATGTTCCACTCAGTCTCTGTACTTTTGTACACTGATGCATGTATTAGCATCACAGGTATGATCTCTCGTCTGCAATCTCCAAATCACGGAGGTGCATTTAGTCAGCAGTTAGTCTCCCTCTTCCACGATCCCTCTCTCCCTCTGTGCCATAACTCGTGTAAATGACGCATGTGAAGGCTCGGTGTGGGGGTTTGTAAGTCAGACGTTTCCTCAGCATTCCTGCCTTTATTTGGCGTCTGAGTACTGCTTGTGCGCTAGCTGTGTCTAACAGGCTAACATAAACAGCCGGAGAAAAACAGCAGGGCGGGTTAGGCTGTCACATTGTCCTCAAATCAACTAGCTCAACGCTCTTCTGAGTGTCCAAAGTCTATTTATCTCCTGATAAGCAATAGTTTTTTTTGTAAAAGGATTTTCTCAAATTTCTTGTTGAATCAACGAGGGGGGGGGGGGGGGGTGCTTTTGACTTTTTGTGACCTTTCTTTTACCTTCTTGACCTCTGTTTGCTGGATCAAGTTATAGTTATAACCAAGAAAACACAGTTATGGTTATATAGTTAAGTTATAGCCAAGTTTGTTAATGGAAGCACAGAAGACCAAAACAAGACTGAATTACTCACTGTTTCCATTGTACTCAAAATACATTTGCAACACTAAGGTGATGCCAGGCACTTAATTGGCTGCCAAACAAAATGAAATCAATTGCGACTATAGTGTTACTCTCAGGGAGATGTTAAGTTGCGGCTAATTCTTTTGACATTAACTGTCTTTAGATTTACGATCCTGTTTTCTATGTGAAGAACGAATATTTTTTACAAGAGTAAACAAGAGTAAACAAGTAAAATAGGATATAATTAGGCAATTAGAGTCATTTGCCTCTCTCCCCCCCCCCTCACAGATGTTTGCGGAGGAACTGAGTGAAGTTTTTATTACAGGCATCCTATAAACATATGGAAATTCTAGAAAGCAGTGGCACCTTAACCTTTTAGAATTAGGCGTAATTGAATATTTTCGATAAAATGACATTTGTGTTTTAGTCGGTATGACAGCCCATAAAACAGAGGCATCTAGTCCAAATCTACTGTTCATTCATGCCAGGGGCAGATGGATCTTCTTCCAGGCAAGGTCCAGGCAGACCTAGATGTCGTCATTCCTGAAGAGCAAGTTGTCATTTGCAGCTAAATCTAAACTATTTTATAGGTTACTGCTGCACTGATCTACACCTATCTGATGGTATACAGCAAAGGTGTTTGGCTGTGGGGCACAGGGGCTGATTATTGTTGCACATTATGGGCCAGTGAAAGCTAAGCTTCTGTCATCCCTCACAGGCAAACCATCTGTGACAGAGCAAATAGTCACACCAAAAAGAAACGGCAGTGACAGAGCAAATAGTCACACCAAAAAGAAACGGCAAAGCTCTGCAAACAGATGAACTAAGCTCTCGACTGTGACCTACCATCTAGGTCTGCAAGGCCAAATCAAACAGTCCTAGACTCACTGTCAAACAGTTGTGGGAGATAAGGGGTTGACAATGGGAAAAAGGATACAAACCCCTTGGAGGTGATATAGGTGGAAGACCTGATATACACTTACAGAGGTTTTAGCCCCCGTTGCCCCGATGCCTCCATTACCCCACCTTAAACACTGCTGCTGTGGCGTCACAGACCCACTGTGGAAAAGTTCATCATCACCCAGAGACACATGGCTGCCACCCTTCTCTTCCCACCCTTAACATCCCTAAAACAGGAGGGGAGGCTCCTGATGTCTCTAACCCAAACATACTGCATTAGGGTATTTGAAAAGACAAAAGTGAACTGACATATGTTTTTTTTTTAGATTCCTTGTATTGACCAGCGATAGAGATGCATATCATGAAGCACTTTATTGCATCCCCATTCTTCTCTGTGCAGAGAAATATGAAAGTATTCTGTCAGTACATTTATGCAAATTGTTCAGTCACTCAGTACCACACTATTCAGATTCTTATATTATCAGATTCCAGACAACCTCCTCTATCCAAATAGGAAAAGATTTTTAAGCTTCCATTTGTTCTATTGATTAGTAAAAAATCCTTTTTGGGATGTTTGCCAAATAATTTTAATGGAAATACCATCGGCATGCAGTTCAAGATGAATCATCTTGAGTTATCAGTTTTGGTCATTTTTGTTAAAAACACTGTTTCCTGCAGAGATTAATTATAGCTTAACTTTAATTGCCATTCTGGGCCTTTTTTAATTTGCAGCCGTGTTGCTATTGACTGGGTTAGCTTACAGCAAACAGAAGGATTCGCATCATGGACATTGGAACAAGAAAAGAAGATATAAGGATACTTCTATTTTTTTTATTATAGACATAACATACACAGTCTAATTTTTTTTTTTTATGTGCAAGAGGTATGCAAATACTGTTTTAATTGGTCCAGAATTTCTAGCTTTGGATCCCTTGTCAACATGTGAAATTTGTCCCACCACTTTTCAAACCAAACCTACACCACTGTGATGTTGGAAAAAACAAATCACCAAAACATTGCTTGTTGCATTAAAAAAAACAATTAACTGGACGAATCAGGCATGTTTCATACCTTTTAAACAATAATGATTCATCACAGCTTCACAGACTATGGCAGAGGACAAAAATAATTTTGTGACATGCCATTCAATCTATGTTAAGGGACCATGTTGACAATTGTTGACACAATCTGTGTTGAGGGACCATGTTCATACCTTTTGAACAATTATCATTCAGCACTGCTACATAGACAATGGCGAGGGACAACAATAATTGAGTTACATACCATTCAATCTATGTTGAGGGACCATGACAGTCCTGTGAAAAAACAAAAGGATATGCACACTGCTTTAGAGAGACTCAACTTTTAATAAATGTGCAACGTTTCGATCTATTGATCTTTTTCAAGCATCAGACAAGTGGAAAAGCACTGCCAGTATAAAAGTACAAAATAGCCTACAAAGGTGACTGAGGAGTGTATTTGGCAATCAAACCTATTAGGCAATCAGGTAACCCTGTTGAGGGCAGGCCAACACACCTACAAGGGTGGAGCCGAAAAATCATGGAGGCCCACCTTTCCAAACATCGATACATTACATAGACGTACAAAGTCATATGATCAAGAATCACAACAACAATAAATATTTTTACAAAGATAGAAAAAAGAGAAGAAAAAAACATTTTACAAAAAAGGTTTTAAATCAAGATTAAGGCCCTTAGGTGATAGGGTATTAAGGGAAAAATATGTGAAATGCTTCTCTTTTCAAAAGAAGATTGTTGATATCACCTCCCCTTCTAGGAGCTTTAACATGCTCAATTCCAAAGCACTGCAATGTAAATGGATTGTGCTTTAAAGAATTAAAATGTACAGCAACAGGATTTTTAGTATGATTTGTGCGTATGCTGCTCCTACGTTCGGTAATCCGAGTTTTTAAGCAGCTACCATGACAGTCCTATACCTTAGTAAATGAAGTAAAAATATAACAAAATCATACATAGTAGTAATTTTCACAGTTGTGTTAACTCAAGGCCTAGGCTGCTTCAGTTTTACCAATTCACACTTTATCCTCTCTCTCGTTGCCCTGTTTTCTCAGGCACAGCTTGTGATTAAGTCACTGATTTGCTCTGTGTTGTGTTGATGTTGATGTTCCAAAGGGCTGGGATCTCTGTGGAGCGCTGCCCCTGGCATGTGGCTCAGCCTGATGTGCCAATCACATGCGGCTCCTTCTTCGTCATGGAGGATCACGTTCACCTCACTAGCGGGGTGCAAACCCAGGAGAGACACCTTTTCCTTTTCACTGATGTCCTCATCATTGCCAAGTCCAAGTGAGAAAAATAACTCTCCTCATACCTAATCAATAGGGTGAAAGTGTTGTAATGATATGCAATACAATCATGTTTTGATATACCAGTCTGAAAAGGGCTTACATCACCATGTGATTTATAAAGTTCAGACTCATTTCAACACCTGTGTGTGAGTAATGTACATATACAACACAATTCTCATTTTATTCAAACAGCCTGAAATATTGCATTGATCTGTCTATGCAACATAAATTGCTTTCTATAAAAACATACATGTAGGACATGTTTATTATCAGAGATGTATAAAGTACTGGAGTAGAGGAGTGGAGTAGAAGTGCAAGTGCTATATCGAAACACTGACTTGAGTAGAAGTTGAAGTGTTTTTTAAACACCATACTTGAGTGAAAGTACTAAAGTATTCAAAATGTTTTGTACTTAAGTATTTCAAGTACAGGTATTTTAAAAATTACTACGCAAGTACTGAAAGTAAAAGAACAAGTATGTGTATATTAAAGAAAGCAGGCAGAAGTTTCAATGTCATGTTTATATTATTTCAAACATTCAATAATAAGGGTCCAATTTCTTTGGTAGCAGTACAAGGAAATAAAAGACCACATAAATTTACCACTTAACGGTCAAGCCGATGGCAGGAGCAAGTTACTTATATTCTGCCATCCCTCAAATATGCTAAATTAACGTTTGTTAGCATGCTGTTATTTAGCCTAAATAGGCTACCTAACGTTAACATAGTCATGTTGCACATCATTTGAAACCTTGTAATCAGAAAAAGCAAAACTTGAACCATTTTAAAAATAATTGTGTATTGCACTTTACATGTTCAAAATAATGCCGTCTGTTACCATTCAAAATATCCCCACCCCTCTTCCCTTGGTGAGCTCTTGATCGTCAGTCCACAGTTGATGTTACATGTTGGGGCTTGAAATATTCACACGAGTCCAAATAAAGAGAATATCGACTGTATTTTATACCAAATACATTGTGTATATGAACATACCATCTTGAATTGATATGTGTTTGGTATGATTCGTAACATTTTATAGTAACGAGTAACGATTCATCACATGAAAAATGTATTGGAGTAAAAGTATTAAATTCATCAAAAATATGTAAGGCCTAGTGCAGTAAAAGTGGAAGTTGGAGAAAAAAATAATTCTCCAATAAAGTACAGATACTGCATTTTAGTACTTAAGTACAGTACTTAAGTGGTTCTACTTTACTAAACATCTCTGTTTATTATGTTTTATTGACATTCACATGAGAAAGCACACCAGCCACCTGCATACTGTTTCGATCCAAACAATTTAAGCTCTGTCTGAAAGTGAGATTTGATGACATTGAACTCTAAGGCTCCAAAATAAAGGTCTCAATTTTATAATTATATGGAAAATATATATATATATTTTTTTTAGGATAATCACAGTGTTGGCACCAATGCTTCTTATGCCTTGATATCTTTTCTATATAGGCCATTCAGTAAGCCCAGAAACTATCCCTGCTATCAGCTATTGAATAGGGTATTCAGAAACCTCTGATTAGTGGCGGTTTTAGGCATGGGCGAACGGGGCAGCCGCCCAGGGCGGCATTACGTGGGGGGCGGCACACGAACTTGGAGAGGGGAAAAAATCTGTGCCGCGAAGCGGTTTTCTATGATAAGCTACCTGTGCCGCCCCTGCCTGCTGCTGAAGGAGCCGCACAGAAGCTGAGCGAGCCAAGAGGGGATGAGGGGAGGGGTTGGGGGCGCAGAGTAGGCTACAGTTCCTCTTCCAAATTAAGCGGACAAGAAGGTGGGCTAAACTATGTCAGTGACACCTGACTTTATTACAAATAACGTACATTTAATTCAAAATATTACTTAGGAAAAAAGAGAAAAAAATATCAACACAGACCAATAAGTAGCACCTTTTTATTCATTTAATTATGTGAAATTGCTAATAAAAATAGGTAGTCCTAATAAAAACGATTATGATGTGGAGGTGAATTGGTTTAGTCTTGACTTATGGCCGTGAGTGACTGCAGATGGGAAATCTGTTGATTGTCGATTAGTAAACACAGCGATGGAGAAAAAGGCCAAAGCTATCAGGTAACCAATTTAGGAAAAAAACAAAAGATGAGAAGAAACGGGCAAAAGATATCCAAAGGTATCCAACAATGATTAAGGTATTCAGTGGTGTAACGGGTAGGCTAATTGACGGTACCCTAGCCACCGCCAGTATGATCAGAATGCAGAAGTTGCCGACATTGAAATATCGTGAAGGTGTCGTAGGCTAAAAGGTAAATTTGTGGACCTGTGAATTAAGCAGGGGAGGGTTGCTCGACATATTACATTTGCCAAGGGGGGTTATTTAAATTCCCCTGGCACATGGGCTAAGTTTCTAGGAGATGACTTTCATCCTCCGGTGGACCAGTTCAACGGCCCCTTCTTGCTATGCTTTTTAAAACACAATAAAATCATAATAGGCAATACAAACCATCACAGAAATTCGAACATTAGGCCTATTTAGTGAAACTTACCAATCCCTTATTTTAGTGTGTTTTGGACAGTTTTTTTTTTTGGGGGGGGGGGGGGG
>JAGFZM010000052.1:2830923-2855011 GCA_017657215.1 Limnothrissa miodon | reverse complement strand
AGGTACTTTCGCCCAGGGCGCAATTCAGTGTAGAACCGCCACTGCCTCTGATTATATTAATTGTATGTTACCTTCTTATGTTACCTAACCTTTAACAACATACTTGAAAACTGTGCTCTCAGTTGCAGGTTTGAAAAAGTGACCCTTAGTTTTACTGCAATTTTAAAAAGACATACTTTTTAATCTGATCAAATAGAATCATCACCTCCATATAACATCAGTGTACCTGTTATTTAATGTGTCTCTACCCCCTTGACACACACACACACACACACACACACACACACACGAGCACACACACACACACACACCTGCTGCTGCATATGATAACACTCATATAGGTTCTTTTACAATTATTCTTGTCCAATTATCCGACAATGACTCCTCTGTTAATGGTTTGAAAAGACTGGTGATGTAACTGTAAAGTGTTTATGTAAAATAAAGTGCTTTTGCTTTCGCAAGTGGCAAGTGATTTGTTTAGCACGTGATAAAGGACAAATGTGCAAAATTGTCAATGATTTTCTGTGTCTACCTCTGTCCATCCCCTGGGTCAAGGTCCTCGGCGAGTCTGAAGGTGAAGGTACAGGTGAGACTCAGCGAGATGTGGCTTGCCTCCTGCGTGGAACAGGTCACCGAGCGCAAACTCGGCTCCAAAAACTCTTTTGTCATCGGCTGGCCCACCGTCAATTACGTCGTAACCCTCAGGTATATATAAAAATAAATATGTATATAAAAACTGTATAAAATGTATCTATGTATATATAAATATGTATACATGAGACCTAACAACTGCATGGCTTTCTGTAATCACCTACTTTTGTCACTGTTGTTGAGTCCATGTGGGGTGTTGTAACCTAAAGGCGCATTTGTTCAAAAAAGGTTGAGAACCATGGTTAAGTGCCTTAACTCGGCGACCGTCTTTGTGACACCTTCGGGCAGTTTGGGTGCAAGTCCTTTCTGAATAAATTGGGAGATATCCATATGTCTGGATTGGCAGGTTGTATTCAAGTGTATGAATCCTATGAATCCTTGTTTATATCTGAACTGAATGATGTAAATATCTTATCAGAGGTATACTTTAAAAGGTGTTATTGTAAACATTTTAAGAAACAAGCAAATAAAGAACAAATGAAGCACATAGTATAATTCTAGTTCCATATGCCTGTGAAACTCCTTTAGTATAAATCATCCTTGGCTACTGCATGGAAAAGAATATAATAAGGCTTGCTACAGCCAAAATATGGCATCTCTTAATGAGCAACATGTAGAACATTGAAACAGGTGGCCTAATGAGTAGGAGAGAGAGATGGGGAAGTATCAGGAAATGACCTCGGGTCAGACTCAAACCCGCGGCACGTACCCAGGTTTATGGTGTGACAACTCAGCCTTCTGAGCCATTGTACCACCACATATTTCTGTTTGTCACTCTCACTCATATTCTGTGATCTTTCTGGTCACTGTAGTTTTACTCCAGTTCTTAGGAGGAATAATTACTGGTGCTGGCTAGAACCATAATTATCACACTCGGTTCCAGCTATCCGCTTTAATGTTCAATGGCATTTTCTCTGCAGTTCCACAGAAAGCAAGGAGAAATGGCTGTCAACTCTGAAATGGTGAGTGTTAAGGTCACAGCTACTGAGCAGGTGCAGCGGTCAGTCATCCACCAAGGAATTCCTTTTTTAAATTAAATTGTTGAAAAAAAATTAATTGTATTGCATTTGTGTTATGTTGTGTTGTGTATCATTCACAATTTCAGGTATATTATTCAGTCCAAGCAAAATGAGCTCCCAGCTAAAATTGTAATGAGGGTGACAGTGCTGGATGATGGTGTCACGGTGAGAGAGCATGATCTGATCACAAGTCACCAAAAGCACCATTTTAATGCAATAACAACTCTTATATCTTACATATTATATCTTTTCTTTTGTCTTCAGACTGCGGCACTTCAACTCGATAGCAGAGCCACTGCTGAAAATATCATCCAGACGGTCGCTCTTCAAAGCAGATTACGAGTGAGTTCAACACACGAGATCCTGCTATGTCAGTAGGCAACAGGATCGATGATTTTTATTTAGTGGAGAGTCAAAAACCAAATAAAAAGAAAAATATCCACAGGATGTCTTTAACCATTGCAACATATTGATGTGTGCAACATGGTTGTGATTGGTTTACTTATTAGTGGTCTCTAAATCGATTCAGCTAATGCACCAGGACTTATCAGTGGGCCCCCTGTGGAATAAACAGGCCGTATGCCAAACAGGCTCTGTGGTTGATGTCTAAAGTTTCTTATTAATTTTTGTTTTTATAGATTCTATTCAAAACTTTAAGCCTTGCAAAAGCTGTAATATTTTGTCGACACTGGGAAAATGAAAAACAGCATGGGTAGAGGTGGGATGAGATTGAAAAGGAATCGCGAAAAGCGATCGTTGGAATTGAGCCTGGGTGTCTTTTACTGGCGGGTCTCTATCTGAGTGGTGCAGACATTGCAGCCACCCGTGTCACAGTTCCATTTGCTCTATATTATATATTATTTAAAGGGCTGACCTTTGACCCACTCTTTGCCATCCCCCTCCTTCCGTCTCTCTCCATCTCCGTCTCTCTCTCTCTATCTCTCTCTTTCTCCTGCTTTCTCTTATCTCACCATGGCACACCACCCTCCCAGAGAACGATTTGATTGACAGGGGTGTTGTTCTTAATGTTTTCAGAAGGCATTTCCGGACTTTTTTCCTTTCCACGCAGCCACTTCCTGCCGCAGCTGATAGGAGGCCATTTCCTGTATCCCAGTCCCCTAACTTGCCTTGCCCCTTTCCTTCTCCCACAGGGACCACCGGCGGACTACCAGCTCTGGGTGGAGACAGCAGGGGAGGAAGCCCCATGTGTCCTCATTGGTATGTAACACACAGACAAGTGTATGGGCAACAGACAACACACACACACACACAGACACACATGGACCACAGAGACTGAGATTAGACTGAGACTGGACTGCACCAAACAGATCTATTTTACAGCCTTTGTTCAACTCTGGATCAAACGTACAGTAATTTGGAATTGGTTGAAGCTGGTCTATGAATAATTCTTTCTCATATGCACACATACTGTAGGTACATCAAAAGACACAAATACACACACACACACAGACCGACACACACACGCACACACACACACACACACACACACACCACAAAGCACAAAGAAGTTTAACAAATGTGAGTCAGGTATCACTCTCAGACTTACTTTTCAGATTTTAATGAGTGTTAGATGGACTGCAAGCCATCAGTTTCTGAGGCCAGGTGCAGCTGGTCCATTAAACTTAAACTGCCTATGGTAGCCATTGACCAATCAGGGTGGAGTCATTTCTTTATGAGGGTGATTTCTATTATATTCAAAATCACTCATTGACTGTAAACTTTTTGTTACAAATGCACTAATGCAAGCTCATTGGGGACTTGCACTAATGTTGTTTCCCATAACACATAAACTGGGATAGCGTAGGCAACTGTGCATCCAGTTTAGTAATTTTTCCTGTCAGGATGGTTTGCATGTATAGCATCTGAGCTCTATTCAAGACCAATTGTTTAACACTCAGCGCAAAGAGCTCATGCCTTATTTGCAAAGAGGGCTTTTTCAGCCTTTAATAATGTCTGTTCTCAGTCTATGTGCTTTCAGAGTGCAATCACATCATCTAATTTTATGTGTGCACAATATGTTGGCATTTCAGTGCTTAAACCCACTATGTGTAAGTTTTATTTTTTTCGTATGAGAATTTCTCCCATCTATCGGCGAAGTGGTATACTGCACACGTTTGAATAAAATGTATTAGACCTTCCCTTCCCAAGGTCCTCATTTCCCATGGTCCTCATTTTGAAAATGGCGGCGCAAAATGGATAGTCTCATTTGGTACCCAACCACATCTACATATAAATGGAAATTACCAAGTTTACGGGAACACTACAATTTATTCATGGATTGTTTTACATTATATTTTTTAAATAAAAAATATATTTTTAATAAAAGACGAAGATAAATAGAAGATGAATCTTACACATAGTAGCTTTAAAGTGCCCATTTCTGTGTATAGCGTCTGAGCTCTATTCGAGACCAATTGTTTAACACTCAGTGCAAAGAGGTGAGCAAAACCAGTATGTCAGCTCGTAATGCGTACAAAGTACAAAACAGACCAGACATGTCTGAAGCAGAAGCATGACATTTCTTCTGAGGGACACAGGCACATTCTCCCATGCATTGTGTTACATGTACAAAAACAATCAATTATAGTTAATGCTTTAAAAGGTGTATACGGTCACTAAAAAATGTTGACTTATCTTTTACTTGACTGGAGCCAGGACCTAATAGTAAACAGGCAGCTTATAATTGAATAGAATGCCAACGAAACATTTGTCAATAATTTTACTTATAGGCTACAATTTACATCAGGCCTATGTTTTCTTTAATGTAGATAAAATGTTCAACAAGCTTGTAAGGTAACAATCATTCAAAATAATCCCTCTGTTTCTCAGTTATAAAAACAGTGACCTAGTGTACTTTCAAGATAAGGCAAAGGCAAGGCAGGGCAAATATAGAGAGTATGAATTTCTTAATTGCTATGTTATTGGTTGATATGTGAATAATTAATAACTCAGACAAGGCTATTTGTTGTGAAGCCAACGTAGACCATTTTTTATGAAGGCTTCTGTATGCAACTCCACAATAGCCTACAAACAAGCTACAAAGTAATTTTCTCTGCTGTGTGTTGCTATTCCAATGTGGTAGACCTATTCCTATGTGAATTAACCCTTGGATGCACAGCCTACCAATACCTTCACTCTTACACAAGTGGGGTCAAAAATGAACCCAATTAAAATCAATGCGTTTTTGCAATGAATTGTAGTTATTCTTCAAAATCTTTAAAACAAAGAGTTGTAATATTTTCATATTCCGGGTAGTCCTCATAAAACATGTTTGTGACATGAGGCAATTTGCATTTTTATTTATTTTGTCATTAATTTTAAGAAAGATGTACATCCCCACCAGAAAGATGTATGACCCACCAGTTATGCACTCTCCTGTGAGTGAGTGTGATTAAAATTAATCCATTTTGAAAAAGAAAATATCTTAAATGTTGGTTAAAAATTATGATTTTATTATATTTTGGTCAAGAGAATAATAATTTAATGTTTTACATGTTCATTCTTCACCATTTGTGTATGTTTGTGTAGTTGTTAGTGCAGATTTTTGTGAGTTTGTGTGTGTGACCGTGTGTTTGTGTGTGAACATGTGTATAAATGTGTGTGTGTGTGTGTGTGTGTGTGTGTGTGTGTGTGCTCCTCTGTATAAGATATAACGTGATGAGAGAAGCAATTTCCTCACTAGTTTATATACAGTATCTGCATGTGTATGCACAGACATGTATGTACTTATGTGCAAATACCCAGCTGTAAATTTTCAGGTGACACCACTGCAATTGGGTCATCCAGAATATGAGTCCTCATATCAGCAGGAGGTTGAGGGGCTGGTGCTCTTGTGTAGTCAACACAACCTAGAGCTAAAAATTCTGTGGAGATGGTGGTGGACGTTAGGAAGCACCCCACAGTACTGCCTCCCCTCACAATTTCCAACAGCCCATTGTCAAATGTGGGCTTTCCTCTGCTCATTCATCACAATCTGTTTTGGGGCAGCCACAGCTACCTAATGGGTTTGATTTTATTACAGGAAGCTATAAATATCATCACAGTTGAAAAAAAATGAAAGATTCATTTAAATTCCGTAGGTAATGACTGGGGTCATTTTCCATGTGTGGAAAAGTGGGGCACTGATACAAAGGGCAATAACTAAAAAAATATAAAAAAAATACATCCATATCCAAATGTACTCATCTGCTGACACTCATCTTCCTGTCATACATAATTGGCTCCGTCCTCTCCTCTCTCACTGAGTCACATTTTTACTTTCTTGTCCTCCTTGGCATCCAAGGGCACGAGTGTCTGTACAGCATCATCATCCACCACCTGCGGTTGTCTGAGTGTCTGCCCATGGTGCTGGGGAGTCTCCTGACAGCTGAGGGCACCCTACACCTGGAGCTCCTGCCCAGGGAGGTGCCCGTCCCTCTCTTCACCCTCAGGGCTCGCAGTGCCCGGCACCACCCATTTCAGACCGGTACGTCACCCATACCAGGTACATTTCTCAAGTAGAACTGTACTCACAGTGGAAAAAAGTGGACAGAAACAGAACAAGCTATGAGACCAAATGAGAGGGTTCTGCTGATGCCTTATTTGCAAACAGGGCTTTTTCAGCCTTTAATAATGTCTGTTCCCAGTCTAAAAAACTGACATTGGTCCAACACAGTAGGCTACATCACTGGCAGCCTCTCGTCTTTCCTTGCAGAAGGCTAAGCTGGCAAACAAACCAACTCTAGTTAACAAATCATAAGCTAACTTGACAATATGTGTATTTGCCTCCTTTTGGTCAGGACTTTTTATCTTTTTACTAGCCGATGGTCTTGACCAACAATTAGAAAGTGTTGCCTGTCTTTTCATAACTGATCTCCACAGTTCAGATAACAAGCATATACCCCGTAACAAGATAATGGCAACTGCGCAACAGCGTGAACATTTGGAAGAGAATGCGGGCTGTATAATAATACCAAGTAATTGGTGTGGGGAGGCAGGGGGGGTTACATTACAAGGTGATTAAACATGCTGCAACTACATGTATTCTGCAGACAATAAATGAAATAATTAAAGAAAATTTAACAAAAATAATTCATAATTTTATTAACTGTACTGATGTAATTATGTTGGGGGGTTATATTGGCTGGATCTAATTATTGGGGGGGTCATGACCCCCGTAACCCCCATGGAAATTACGCGCCTAGGTATTAATGGCTGGTTGGATAACAGGTTCTTTTTCTGCGTTGGCGGCATAGATTTTTCTCAGAAGCAACGGCGAAAGAGGTCTCTCATAGACTGGGCGCTGCGACGAGGGACTAACAGCCAATCAAGCTGCCCACCAGACTCCCCCAGCAATGTCCTCTTTGGTCAGCCACTGTCCAACATCTGTCCCCATGGGAGTCTGCCTCAACCTGTCATGGTGAGACAACTGAAGTTCGTACAGCACAGACAAAATTTTTGAACCAGCAGCTGTAGACAGTTCTCAGAGGTTACATGAGAATTTAGATTTAGAAGTATGTGTGTGTGTGTGTGTGTGTGTGTGTGTGTGTGTGTGTGTGCAGGATATGCTGTATGTGCTGTACCAACAAGGGCCAACCACCCAGGGTATTTTTCGCCGCTCGGCCAATGCTAAAAGCTGCAGAGAGCTCAAAGAGAAGCTGAACAGTGGCGTGGAATACTTGCAAGAGGGAGAGTCTGTGCTTGTTGTCGCGGCCGTCTTCACAGTAAGACCCTCCCACACACACACACAGTCATGCAAACTCAAATAGTCTATATGTAGCTTTAGTAACATTCAATTTGGTACTATACCTTGTGTTTTTTTTTTTTTTTTTTTTTTTTTTTGCTGAAGACCTTGTTTTGAAAGTGTTAAAGAGCTGTGTGTGTGTGTGTGTGTGTATTTTGCTGCATCCCAGGACTTCCTGCGGAGTCTACCCGGTAGCATCCTTAGCTCTCATCTCTGTGAGCGGTGGATGGAGGTGATGGATGTGGAGGAGGAGGAGAGAAGAGCATTCATTGCGAGGTGAAAGGGCTCGTCACTCCCCTCCAGTGTGGAGATGACTAACATACCTACAGTCAAGGCCATCTGTTCACACATGCCTTCTGTGTGTATGTAGGCACACACGCACACACACACACACACACACACACACACACACACACACACATACAAACACTCTCCATTTTTTACTCTCCATTCTTGACAGAAGTAAGAAATGCAAAAAAAAACCTTTCTTTCTCCCTCTCTATTTTTTAACACCTCTGTGCTATGCTTTCTCTTAATGATTAATTTATTATTTGTATTTTCTGTCCTTTATTAACTTTTTATTCTTTTTATGTTTTTACTCTTTGTATATTCTGTTGTTTATTAATTACACCCTTGGTGTAACTTTTAATCTATTTTTTTTTACTTTATTTTATCCACTATGTTTTCATTTTTTATCTTTTTAAAGCACATTGAACTGCCTCCTTTGTGTATGAAAGGCGCTATATAAATAAACTTGCCTTGCTGTGCCTGTGTTTTTGAATAAGTAGTTTGGTGGCTGAGCTCCCCGAGGAGAATGGCACCCTGCTGCGCTACCTCTTCTGGGTGCTGTACCGAATTCACCACAACTCGGCAAACAACCAGATGACTGCCCACAACCTAGCTCTGTGCATTGCCCCCAACATGCTGACTCTACCCTTACCCTCCAGTGCCGAAGAGGAGACCAGAGCCATGAAAAAGGTAAATAAATGTAAAAAAAAAAAAAAAAAAAAGCAACGTGTTTCTCTCAGTGCCTCGTCTGGCACACATTGATGAAAAAAAAAAAACGTGTTTGCAACCAGTTGACGCAAAAGCTGAGAATTATTTGAAAAGGTCTCTGCTAATGTCTGCTTAGCCATCTGGTAATATATGCACATGCTTCTGCTTTACATTAGTAGACTTTTATGTTACCCTCTTAATGCCAAGGGATAAATTAGGTTGTAATCTATTGTCCTACTGTTATATTATAATAAATAGAAATTGCCCCCCAAAACTTGCCCAGGTAATGTTTTACATCGAGACAGTTTTTGTTGTAAGATTTCTAAAAGGTTTACATTGTATACTAATTACCATACAGAACAAATAGAATAAAATGTGAAGGTAGGAAGAAGGTGGAAGTTGCATTATAAAACACATTATATATATATATATTAGGGGCTGTGTACCACATTTCCTTTAACAATACTTACATCATTCTAACCTATATGATTTAGCATGGGCTGACAGTACATTTAATGATGGCTATATGTACAGTACATACAATACATAATCACCAATACATTGTTGGTTATTAGGCCAAATAATCAGCTGAACACAGTGAACACAGAAACATGCAAATGTATGTCAACATTAACGTTACAGAATTTAATAATTTTGGTACCTTGGCCTCAGTGAAGTGAGTTTCTTTCCAAAAGATGTCCCCAAATGCAAAAATGACAAAAGCAACAAAACTTTCTTACTTTTATTTTTCTTTCGTTATAAATGTAGTTTTTATAGTCTTATTGTCTAACGCCTTTAATGGCTCATGCCCTGAGAAGGAGGCATCTCTCTTGTGCGGAAAGTTCTGTCATGTTTGATGGCTGTTTGACGGTAAGAACAGCTGAGTGCAAGAGGCTGAGTGAGTTGTGGGGAAAGAATTGTTTCCATGGCAGCCGTACATTGCAGTACACACACACACACAGGCTCAGTTGTCAACAACACCATGAGGCAGAAACAAACAATTCATCAAACTCACCTTGTGCCCCAACATAGCCAAAGCACTCATTGTCATTCCACTTCAGTACGGGATTTCAATAAGCAGGATTTATGTGTTGTTTAATCCACAGTGCAACAAATCATCGTTTGTTTAGTTTGAAAGCATGCCGTGTGATTATTGTCCAGTTGCTCTTGTTCACCTGCCAGCCTTTCTCTCCCTCTCTCTCTCTCACACACATGAATCCAACCATTAGGTTGCTGAACTCATTCAGATACTCATTGAGAACACTCCCTCCATCTTTGGTGAGGATGTAGGAGGCCGTCTGAGTCAGTGGAGAAATGTGCAAGAAAGGAGAAAGGAGCAAGCAGCGTGTGGTAAGTGTCTGGAACTGGGGCCTATTTTGAGAAACGGTGCCCTTAAGGGTCGTTCTTCCCCTTATCAATAATTAAAAAGATAACTATAACTATAACCATATTTCCATCCACACTGGCCAGTCTAAGTCTGTACTTATGTGGATGACCTCAGGTCTAAAATGACATGATTTCTGATTGGCTCAACATTTCATCGTTCTAAAGTTCGTTCTGAACTGACTTATTGCGGTTGTTAGAGTCATAGCCATCGTTATTGTTATGAACAGCCCATTATTATAACATCGAAATGCCTAATTTATTTATTTATTATTCATTGTGAGCTCAGCAGGCCCTTCAACAAAACCCCTCAACATCGGTTCTTTGCTATTTCACTTGACATACTTCACTTTCAAAAGCTAATATCAAGCTGTTGTTATTTATCAAAGTTTCTGACCTTTGTCAGAAAAGGTCTGTGTATGAGAGAGAGATTGTGAGGGAGCATGAATTAAAAGTGTGTGTGGGAATGGGAAACACAGGTATTTCGTATAAGTGTGTGTGTGTGCATGTGTTAAAATCTGTTGCATGCATTATTATGAGAGTCTGTGTATGAATGTGTGCAGGGGGTTTACTCGTGGCTAATTTTAATAGTTTCTCTGCTTCCTAGCAGATGAGACCGACCAGCCTGCCAAACAGATGGGTCAAAGGGCAGCCTCCTCTGCCTCTCTCCTCTGCCCACCGGACCCGTTCATCGCGCCACTGGCTGCCCTCGCTCTCCATGAGGACGGGGTGTTCACCATGCCATCTGGCTCCAGCGTGTCTGTCTGCTCCATCCCCGCAGGCTTGGGCCACCTACGCTCATCCTGGGACCGCTGCGCTTCCGAGCCGACCGTCTGCCCCGCTCATATCCCCGTGGCGCGCCAGTCCAGCTGCGATGCCACAGTGATGGGCGGCTCGTCCGGTGGCCAATCGCCAAGTCCCGGTCTACAGGCACGTCACTTCCAGGCCAAGCAGAAGCCGTTGTGGCGGGGAGGCAGCGGCGGATGCGGGAACGGCAGCCCGCGGACGGGGAAGGGCCGCTACGCGCTCTGGAGGTCCCCGCAAATTGCCCCGCGTTTCCAGCGCCACACCATCGGCAGCCACAACCTCCCCAGCCTCTCCAGCCTGTCCTCCACTGCCACCTCCTCCATCAGCTCGTTGGACAGCGCCCTGTCGCTCACCTCGTCCGAGGCTCTCTCCAGTCCCAACGACACCTCCGCCTGCCCCTTCCTCTTCGGAGCTGCCGCCAGACTGCGGCCCCTGACACCAGACATGCCACGGAAGTTTCCGGCGGACTGGAGCATGGCTTTCCCGCACACGGAGGAGGATGGCGAGGCTAATGAGGAAGAAGAGGAGGAGGTGGAGGAGGAGGAGGAGGAGGAGCAAGAGGAAGACTTCGAGGAGGCCACTAGCCAGACGGGGAAGTGGAACAAAGTGACAGATGAGGAGGAGATGAGCAGGGCACCACGGATGGGCCTGCCAGACGTCAGAGTGACCGTCTGCCCTGAATCTCCCACTGTGGCTGAGGAGCAGGTGCAGTGGAGTAATGAGAGCTGGGATGGAGGTTATGAGCAGCGGGCCTCAGGATCTCAGAGGGGTCAGAATGAGGTCAGAGAGACCTCTGTCACACATATCAAGCTGAGTAGCGCTGGGTTTTTCCCGCCCGTGTCACCGTCACCACAGCCCACAGCTTCCAGCTTGCCCGAGGCCGAAAAGGTGCAAAGGACTAAAATTACATTCTACTCCTCGTCTGGAACTCTGTCCATCAAAGAGCCTGCCCGTCAGCCGGCAACAGATGCCATGACAGGGGGAGACTCGCAAGCACTGGCGGGAACTGCTGGTGGCCAGAATCACACGGTGCGAGTTCACATCCCGCAGACTGTATTCTACGGTCAGAGCATGCCTCTGGTCCTCCGCTCAGTGTCCACGCGGGTGCCCGTGCCAGTGCAACCCACCCCCTGCAGCACCGTCACCTCTGATGGTGTCGGCTCAGCGCACATGGGCCCCACACACACCAGAATCACACTGTCGGGGGGCATCAGCCTGTCCAACAGCCCTCGTCACGCCATTTCAACTGTTAATGGCACCGAGAGCACGGTGGCAACACAAGTGACGGCCACTGGCCAAGATATGACTGGCACCGGCAGCGACAGGACCTCTCCTGCACCCACAGTCCCACCCCAGAATTCGCCCAAGCCACCTGGCAGTGCCTCAGCAAGCATCCGTCACACCATCCGCATCAAGCTGCCCACCATGGTCCGTAACACCGTCCGAGAATACTTCAGCCAGCGGGAGGGCACAGGCTCCGTCACAAATGCCCAGACTGCTGCCGTTGAGAAGGAATTGGTCATTAACAGAATGCAGTGGCAAAGGAGAGACCCCCGTTGCTCACACTCTGAGAGTTGTGAAGCCTCCGCATTGCCAGACACAGAAGAACCATACATATAGTCACATTCACACTTCAGATTAGGAAATTGCACTTTTAATTCATTTGCATGCAATTACGGAAAAGCATTGCATGCAATTACGGAAAAGGTCACATTGGGACATACAGTGCAGTTATATTCAGTTTGTTCACAAAAAGACTGAATGGAATTTTTTTTATAAACTTAGAGTTCTGGGAGACTGTGCTATTAATGGTACAATATGTGCTGTGTTCTCCATTTATCTTCGTACCTTGACCTGATGGGTAAAACTGTGTAGGGTACAATGTACAATAGGGGACATTGACTGCCCCATCACACTGTCTGTCATCAACTTTCCCTATCATACTGTACAGCGGGTTAATAACTTGATCACGACTGGCATTGGCAGAAAACATGTTTTTCAGTACATATTTACAAAATTAGTTAGCACTAACATCCTCTATGCAGAGCAGAGACATGCTCTGTAACATTGAGGTCTATGGCAGAACCCCAGAATTTCACAAAATATTTCAGGCCTTTCTATGCAGTGTGTGTACATTTTGGACAGTCTCAGAAACTCTTCTTCCCATTTAAGATAAATGGTGTGATACTATAACTCTCCACTCTGGATAAATTCAGGTGTGTAAGTTAATTTCAGCGCACAATTTTCTTACTTAATTATCTACTACAGACAAGCATATCAACCCCACTTTGCTCTTACAGGCATGACCAAGCATGAGTAACCATATCATGCACTATCTGGCAATTTGAGCCACAATACAATATTGTTCTTTTTCTTATTTTATTATACAGTAAACATTGTGATTTTACATCATGGTATGAAGCACAGTTGCCATTCAAAATATTGCAAAAGCAGCTTGTAAGTTGACTTTGGCCTTTTTGGCCCAGCTGTTTTTTTAATTCACCTTTCACACAGCCTCTCCAAACAGTTGTTTTCTTTTTTACATATTTATTTATTTGTATTGTAAAGGACTTATCTTAGAAATTGGGTGTTACAACACATTATGTCACAAAAGCGATTTATGTAATAGCCTGACAAAGTGTATTTTTGCATTTTGTGCACATTTTGTAATTAACTCATGAATGCAATGTGCAATACATTATTTCATATTGCAGTGATTATTACAAAATGCAGATTCTGTTTTCTTTAGGGAAATGCAATTTCATGGTGCATTATGTTATAACCAACTAAAATGTTACAAAGTTGGCCTACCATATTTATTTCACAAATATAAGGGATTTTTTGTTGGCTCATAGAGCATACATTTAGGCATGACAGTAAGCTTACAGAGCATTCATTCATAGAATAATTAAGTATTTACAATAACTATGGGTATTATATGGTTACATGGTTACATGTGTATGATGACGAATTAATGTTGATGTTGATGTTTTCTCAAATTTGGCAAACACAGAGGGGGTGGCTCAGGAACTCCAGCGTCCAGCTGTTGAATCTACTGTACAAGAAACATACTTGAGGCCATCTCTAACCCCTAATGATGTGTCTGTCTTGTCTTCTTGAAATAGCACACACTGAACAACCTCATCTGAAATATAATGTAAGTGAACATGTTAGTTATTGGCCTGCCTGTACTGTGAAGGAGTGCCTTTACAGATCCTAGATAATGCATTCAGCTGCCACAAACCAATTGAGCAGAGTCAGTGCAACCTGTAACAAAGCTTTTAAAAAAATTCAATCAGCCACATATTCTTGACCAAGACCATTGCTTAGTGAAACAGAAATGGTCCCAGCAACAGTAAAGAAAAATACTAGTGTCTTGGATCAGCACCAACAACAAGTCAAAATGTATCACAAACAGCCTCATCAGGTAACTGCCAAAAAACAATCAAATATTGGCAGTGGATCAGCGTCACTACAAAGAACGGGGAAAACTGCAATCCACACTAACGAAGTTAAAATAGATTATAAATTGCCCCAGCAGGTATGTAATTACGAATCCACTCATGGGTTACAGTATGTATTTTGGATGGTGTCAGCATATGGGGCAGCATATGTTGTGCCGCAAAAGAGTGTCTTAACAGATTCCAGGCACAGCTGCCACAAGCCAGTCAAATTCAGCACTTAACAGAAAAAATACAATCAATGATCAAATACAATCAATGATCAAATACAATCAATGATCAAATACAATCTGCTTATGCATTTTTTTGTGCTAGAATGCATAAAATAAAAGCTAAATCATTTCTATGTTTCCAATGACCCCTAAAGAGATCTGAAACACAGTTTAAAATGAGCAATGTAAAAAAAAAAAAAAAAAACATTTAGTTACATAAAGTTGGACCCGGGCCAATTTTTTTTTTTTTTAATCGCGGGCCATCCTCATCAGGCAACATGCTTTCCTACTGAAAAAAAAACCTTATTATATCATAGGCCTACAGTATATGCTACTCTATTTATTAAAAAAATAATTTACATTCATTTAAAATGACTGCAGCTCTTGTCATCCATCATTCAACAGATAGGCTGACTAGCTAATGATTTGGCTATGCATTAGTAAAGTTGCTGATTCTCGCATGACATCCTGATGTTGTTTCTGTTTGGCCGTGTGAAATACTCAAGATTCTTAGCTAGCGAAGCAAAAATGTCACTGTCCAAAGCAACGAAAAGAAAAGTTGTTGGCGAATGTAGGACGTAAAAAGATGAGTGGAAGGAAATTGGTCTGCATTCAGCCTACCTGAATTTATGAATATCCAACATCTCATAATGGAAGGTATGGAAGCCTGTTACCACCACTTAAAACAATTATTTTTGAGACGCTATCTCAGAATATTGAGATACTATCTAAAAATTCTGACATACTATCTCAGAATTCAGAGGTACTATCTACAGGACAGAGTAGGCGGTATCTTACGTTCATTCAGTGCCAGTTTCGCTGCCACGCATGCCACTTACCGACTACTACCAGCTCCAAATCCCACTTTCCGCAATTCAGGTAGCCCTTTTTTATAAGCACGGATCGGATAGTGTTCGTTCGCCATTGTGCACGCATGATGCACATCGTTGTAAAGTAGGTGGGATGCACATTTAGCCACTTTTGCGTGCACTGCTGCTAATGGATGTTCATGGGGGAACATAGGCTAAAGTTCACACAGGAGCTTGCAACGTTTGAGTAACTTAACCATCTACAATTCAATGAAGTATTCAAAAAGTAGGCCTAACGTTACCTGTTGTCCAAACAAACTTGTAGGCAACCTACAACACCAGCATGAGAGGTGAGAAGTTGATGATGCGACTTGATCTGGAGCCTACGGAAGTTGACAGGAACGAGAAAAAAAAACATGCCAAAGATTGTGAGGGAACGCAAAACTATTGCGAGGGAACGCAAAAGTTATAGCGAGGGAACGCAAAACTATTGCGAGGGAACGCAAAAGTCTGGTTCAAAAATATTCGCCCATGTGACTCTTCCTGGGCTCCGTAGTAATGAAATATGTTGAATTGTCGTTTTTGACAGCAAATATTATACGTTTTTATTTTAATCAACCTCATCTGGCAGGCCAGATATTATTGACGGCGGGCCAATTATGGCCGCTATTTGCCGACTGTTTTAAACCATAAAAGACACCCATTTCAATTGGTTTTAACATAATGCACCACGTTCTTGCAAAATAAAAAATGAATCAATGTATTTGAAAATATGGGAAAAGATGTACTACATTCTGTGTTCCGGTCATTACAAGAAGTGGCAGATTATTATAGAATGTATGAAGTATCATATAATGGATTGGTAATGTGTTACATTTTGTCAGGATATTTCATTATTTAGTGTTATTACATTCTGAGTTGTAGCATGGGGTCTCACAAACGTATTGTGCACTCCAATGAAGATTTCCTGAAGATGTTTCATGTGGATTATTTTCAGTTTGTCCCAGTGTCACAATAAATTGGATCTGATGAAATGTTCAGAGACTAGCAAATAAAACAAGTAAATCATTCACCTTTACGTCAAGTTGAAACTGCTATCGGTCAGGTCCCCCTTGCATCAAATAAATACAACGGCAGCAACACACTAGTCTATAAAACTCTGCAATCTTTTGTGTTTAGTGTCACAATTCAATTAGTTGTTCAATTCACATTTTCACAAGTGAAAAAGAAATACCCCACTGGCCATCACAGCAATTCTAGCATACACACGTGCACACACACACACACACACACACACACACACACACAGGGGCATCGTACGAGAATCTCTAGTGATGCAATGTCCAGTGGTTGTGAGGAAGAGAGCGTAGGTGAAAGAGAGAGAGAGCGTGTGCGCGTGCGCGAGAGAGAGAGAGAGGAAATAAAAGCTATAGATAGCATAGTTTTATTGGCTCTTAGGTCTTGGAAATACTGTTTTCTGATATGCATGCATAGATTCTAGTACAATTAAAATTCAGTTAAAATGTGACATCAAGGAATCAAGAAGTTTAATTACATTTGAATTGAATTGAAAGATCCACCTCTGGATAAGGGATGAGACTAGTAAAGCTTTCAACTACCCCAGCATTTATAATGTAGTAAAAAAAAAAAAACTACACAAAACAGGGTTGTAATGTTTTATAACTAATTCAATTAGCATTCATAACTGCATTTCCATGACTGTAGTCATAACACGTTGTAGTTATAACATATAAGCCTTTTCATGAATGTGCAAACCCTTGCTATGCTTTTTAGCTTCTCTTTGATTGTTGCCTTTGATCTTTGACCTCTTGTGGTACGCACACAGTCATGCCATCCATCCAGCTTTCCACGGTAATCTGGCAACCCAGTCGTGATCTGCCAAGTTAATGTTAGAGAATATGAACGAAAGAATAATGAAAAGAAAAATGAATGAAAGTCATTTGAGTCATTTGATAAACGAAAGTCATATGTGTCGAAAGCTATCTGTCTTTCGCATTCAAATATGAACAATTTAGGTAGGCCTAAAAAAGAAGTTGGGAAACTTACGTTTTGCTGACACCATAAGCAAGATCTAGCATATCAACCTCTTCATCGACCATTGGGTCTAGACGATTGTAAATGTTTTCCTCGAAGATCAGGTGACATGTTGAGCATGCAAGAGTACCCTCACAGGCACCTAACACACACGATGGATTAAACATCTTATCAAGCACTTAACCCAGGCAGAAAGAGATTACTAGAAGATTGTAGAGGGGGGTAGAGTGCATTACGGTACATTTGCCTGTAGAGATCTACAGTATATTTCAGTCAGAGGGTTTCCATCAAACTTGTTAATGTGCATTTAACTTGTAGGAATAAGAAGTCATGCACACCTGCCAAGGGCACCTAATATGAATATAAATTAGCTTTGCTTAAACCCACTATGTGTAAGTTTTATTTTTTTCGTATGAGAATTTCTCCCATCTATCGGCAAAGTGGTATACTACACACATTTGAATAAAATGTATTAGCCCTTCCCTTCCCACGGTCCTCATTTCCAATGGTCCTCCTTTTGAAAATGGCGGCGCAAAATGGATATTCTCATTTGGTACCCAGCCACATCTATATATAAATGGAAATTACCAAGTTTACAGGAACACTACAATTTATTCATGGAGGTAATTACCATCGTTTTACATTATATTTTTAAAATAAAAAATCTATTTTTAATAAAAGACGAAGATAAATAGAAGATAAATCCTACACATAGTGGCTTTAAGGGGAGAAATTAACTTTTAATGTAGGAATAATAACAGGAATAACATAGCAAATTCAAGGAACACTGGGAACACAATGAACAGAACCACTACAGGGACAGGACACTGGTGAAGCCTGGAACTAGTGAGACTAATAAACAGGACTGGGAACAGATAAGGGGAACAAGGATGAAGTACTCATTAAGGACAGAAAGGAAGTGACAAGTGGAAGTAAGACAAAGAGTACAAAAGGATGCAAGCAAAGGTCACAGAGAGGGGAATATTAAAACATTAAAACAACACAGGTAAACTGCGTCCAACATTAATTAAATCATAAAGCACAACACACCAAATCCACTGATGTCTAAGTTTTTGTTGACAACAACATCCAGCAAGGTCTCGCCCTCAGACACCGTCACGCTGTTCTTGATCCCATCCTGATTAACAAAATGCACCAAGACCTTGGGTTTTTGAGAGCTAAAGGAGAAAAAAAAATTGAAAATGGGATGGTATGGTAGGGCAGCAGAAGAGGGGAAAGGCGCTTACGCGGAGGAATGTGTGATTCATTCAATATGAGGAATGTGTGATTCATTCCTCATTAAAGGCCAGTAATTAGACCCCGGCATGTGATAGGAGACCGGGAAGACATTATGGGGCCAATGAATGCCATTGTTATGACACATCCTTGTTAGCGCTTGTAAGGATTGTTTGTTTCCAAAGCAACACAGATGCTGTTCCGATGCTGGAGTGGTACAATGGGGAGCTGCATCGTCCCCCATATGCATTCGAATGAAATCTACTCAATACTTTTTATGAAAGATTGTACGGCTGCACTTACGCAGACGTAATGTAGATTTGGGGGTTATGAACAACTGACAATTCTCAGAACAGAAGCATTTGTAAAGATGTAAATCTTAACTATAATATATTTAAACCTAAATGGCCAGATAATTATTAGAATGGATTATTAGTCTCATGTACACTATTATATTGGTTCTGTGCTGTTTTAGCCTAATAACATTTAATATTTTACCTGCCTGACATTTTGTTTAATGACATTCTAAACATCTACAAAACTTTAGCAAGTCACAAAAATCTCAAGCATTACACCCAAGTGTTTTATATCTCTACTAAGCCATTAGTTAATCTGCCTGCTTACTTACCTGCTGTTTTCAAAGCCTGAGAGCAGTTGAGGCTGCCTACTGATGTGTCGGAGCTGAAGCACCCGGACCGCAGCTCTCGGAGGTTGAGCTTGAAAACCAGACAGTGCACCCAAGAGAACACTGCCATTGGAAAAGAGTGAGCGCAGACAAACGCGTCTTGCCATGCTGACAAGTTTGTTTGCCTCTGTGTGGGTGTGTGTGTTTTAGTTCTGGACCTCAGAGGACACTTAGACACTTTGGCATTGACAGATACGGATTCAAAAAGCCTTGACTTACACTGACACACTGAAACACGTATGGGAGAAACATGGGGACGTACCCATGCACATGTGCATTCCCCCATAATACACACAGCCTTGAACCTGTGTTTGAAGTTTGCTTTTGGATTTATACTAAGCAGAAAGCTTGGGTGTAGGAAATGGTATAAAAGGTCATATTTTCAACTGACATACACCAAAGTCCAAATAATCTCTGTTCATTATATAGACGAGATCAATGGTTCTTTATTTGGCTCTTTCTGTATGTATTTTGATCTTTTAAATAAGCATTGAAAAAGACATTAGCAAACACAATTTCATTAAATAATTACCTTAGGACAGAGCAAATATTATCAGTGCTCTCTCACCAATAATATTCTTTGGAGAAATCATAGATGTGTAGTGTTAAATATGGTTTTCATTATCTGGCAGCCTGAGTCCCTCATAATCTCTTGAGTACTGCCTTCATAGAGTGAGATTGTCTGAACACATATATTGGAAGTGAACATGTATTCTCAGTAGAAACCAAATTTACTGGACAACACTTGTTTTGATGGGTGAGTACATACTACTATCATGAATTGCTCACAGATCTGTTTAAAAAAAAAAAAAACACTCAAAATTGATGCCCAAACTTCCATAAATGTGAATGGCAATAACATATAAAATTAAAATAAAATATCCTTTCCTGCCGGTGGATATGACTGAATAGATGAATACAAACTAACCAGCAAAGATAGCTTTCTCACAGAACAGACTGCAGCATGTTTCCATCAGATAAAACATCAGATAAAACACAAGGCTTCACTTCAGCCTTGAGCTGAGCCTTGTCATTCTCTGTGATGAGGGCCATCATGATAAGAGGATGCAAGCATCTCAATCCAAGCATACAATGATCTTTTGAGTTTGCATGCATGTTTTTTTAATATATAAATACACTACAATGTTATTCTAAACCTTGTAGAAAAAAAACAAAGATATGCAAAAGGCCAAGAATCAATAACCAATGACATGAGGGTAAGAGGGGGTTATTCTCCAGCATTATGTTTATTTGGAGAAGTTTCTCAACACAGATTTTGAATTTCAGTATACAGTGGCCAGTTTCATAGTGTTCATCATAGCTGTACTATACAGTAATGTACGACCATTTCTGGCAGTATCTAAGAAAACAGAGCCATTAGGAGTATTACCAGTAAATGGTTGCCTTCAGGTGCAGAAAACATGAGAAAAATGACACATTTTCATGCCACAAATTTCAAATTGGATTTCTTTTATTGACAGTTGAAATAAAGACTTATTAAGCAGCCACCATGTTTTCTGAGGACAAGGCACTGTCTGGTATCTGGAATTCAAAAAGTCCACCCACCCATTTTCGTTTTCAAAAGGAGCAAATAAGATCTTACAGTCAAGAGATTTCCGCCTGAAACAATTCAATGACAGTTAATCTCAGTCCAATAAGAAAATAATACGTTCGAACAGGCCTTGAAAAGGAAAATTAATCAAATGTGACAAGGCCACACACCAAAAGCAACATAAAAAAGAAAAACTCCTAACAGGGTCTCTCAACCCCTACTAAGCCTGGCTACATGCCACAGCAAGTATGCAATATGAGAAATATCGAACACAAATAATGTGTTGTAATGTAGACCCAATTTTGAAAAAAATGAGTTGGATCTCACATGATAATACTGCAGGGGCCTTCAAAAAAGAGTATATTACCACACAAAAATGGTCACCTGGTCTGGTAAACCCAGACTATTGCTCTAGATTGAGAAATGGTTCATCTTTAAAACCTTCATAATACATTACAACTCAAAAAAAATAATAGTCAAAATACAGTTTGATGATTGCTTTGTTTTCCTTCACAGGAGTTCAGAAACCAAACACAAAGACCGGCTAGCGAGGGCTGACATGGCAGAAACCGGAGTGGTGGTAACATGTTCAGTAGAGTGCTTTATTACCCTTCAATGTCAAGGCCTGAGTGCGAACGTACAGACCGAGTACTTCAGAAAAAAGGTTATCTGCTCATGTGCATATTGAGCGATCTATCACGTCTACATGCTTTTCTTTTTGGCATTTGAATCAAACTTGGCACTTTATATTCTAGACACTGTGTTTTACGTGTCCGTCTAGTAGTATATTCTTAGCCCTGTTTATGGAATGTACGTCTCATACAAGTCAACTGAACAGAGCAAGTAAAAATAGACATAAACAGATTTGGATTTCTTCCCTCTTGTCGTGGCATCCAAACTCACAAGCAATCTTTTACCCCCTCCCACACATCTCTTCTGAACCGTTTCCTAGAATGCAACATAATAAGAAAAAAAAAAACACTGGAAAAAAAGCAAGCTAGGTTGTCTCCCTTATCTTAAAAGCAGTGTAGAATATTTTTTTTTTTTTAGAAATCACATTCACTTCTTTTGAATACACAGACCCTTTCTCTTTCTCTCTATCTCTCTCTCTCTTCTTTCTTGGTGTGACGTGTGTATGTGTTCAGCTTTTGAAATACAGTCCTAAATGGAATGGGAGCTGAATCGAGGGTAAAATTGCAGTCTGCAGGTGTGTAAGGGTCAGGGGTAGGTAAATAGGCAAGTGCTCCCCCTGGAGGACCCGGGAGGCAATCACATGCACTCAAACTCGTCGATGCGCTGCTTGGTGTTGCCGGAGCGGATCTGCCTCAGGGTCTTATACTTGTCGCGCCCTGCTCTGACGTTCTCGGCATGGATGATGTCGTTCTGCGTCTTCTTGGTCTCATCACGTGCGTTGGCCAACTCTGAGCTTAGTGCCTGAGGGGAAGGGGGAGAGACCAAAGGCTCAGGGGCTGCGTTTCTATTAATACTTCAGGCAATGTGCACCCATAACACCATTCTATAGATTAACAAATCCACTAGAATGTATTAAAATGTGAATTTAACAGGAAAATATAAAATTTGACGTGCACTTGAATACGCTGTGTATGGTTACGTAAATGTAAATGTGACCTTGATGAATGATTTTCATGCAAGGGGGTTGGCACATACGTATGTGTATGTGTGTATGGAGGGGTGTGTGTGTGTATTGAGGTGTGTGTGTGTGTGTGTGTTAAATGTGAGTAGACCATATGCATGCGTGATTTGATGTGCTATAACCCATTTTATATGTATCCCTGCTAGGTGCTGCCTTTCTCTTCTTTACTGCTCGTCTGATAGCACACTGCCATTTCATTGGGATTCATTGGGGATTCTGTAGCAGTTTTTGGATTTGTGAACAAGTAAAGAATGTTTTATAAAACATTAACATTATTATAATAATGTTAAAACCATCTAAGGCCACACTGGACCTCCTATCTGGACCTTTACAGTTTGGCTGCTGTCTTAAAGTGGCGGTGGTGTATACCATTATCTACCAGAGAGCCACCACCTACCAAAGCTCACTCTCACAGACAGAGTAGGCAGCACTGAGAATCATGTTTTTTTTATTTCTCAAGAGCATTGAACACAATTCAGCCTCTGCCGCTGGGTAAAAAGCTACAAAAAATGCAGGTCGACACTGGCGTCACCTCCTTAATTGTGGACTACTTCCCAGATTGTGGCCACATTTTGAGCAGCTTGGGAGCTGTGTGAATGTGTGGGTAGTCAGCACTACACACCTACTAGGGCTGGACAATTAATCGCATTTGCAATATAATTGCAATTTTGAAAAGCGCAATTTCGAAATCGCAGAGGCATGCAATTTTTTTGGTTTTGTAACTGCATAGACTTAATGCATAGACTTGTTTGTTAGCTACACTCTGCACTAGGTTAAACAAGGATTGGGGTTCAACGCAACAAGATATTCTTTTGAATAAATATATGCTGATTAATGAGTAGATCATTTTCTATTTTTAATTAGACATGGTGTACAAATATGCATATTAATGGAACATATTTGGTGCTTGTGCTTTTTATTGTGAAAAATTGCTATAAAATCGCAATCGCAATATTCGTTGAAAAAAATCGCAATTTAGATTTTTGCCAAAATCGTACAGCCCTAGCACCTACGTGTTGTAAGGTGAATGTTTTCTTTTATGCCTGTGTGTGTGTGTGTGTGTGTGTTATCCCCTTACCAGGAGGTGCTTCTGCACTCTCTCGTTCTTCTCAGCCTCCGTCATGCGCTCCTCCTCGCTGCGGTCCTTGTAGGCGGCGGCGTTGGTGAGCTCGGCGCTGGCCTCCGCGTTCTCCTCGTCGTTCTCATCGTGCTCGTTCTCCGCGTGCACCGGCTCCGGCATGTGGGCCGTCATCACCTTGTTCCGAAGCTCCTCTTTGGTCTTCTCGAGGTCCTCCTGTACCATGGTGGCCTGCAGGGGGCGCAATCGCGCACAGGAGCATAATGATGAGCATTCATTTCAGTTCTCAAAACCACGGTTGCTAACTAACTTGTGACCTTTGTTGGGTGCAAGTCCATTTCCCAATGCGGACCAACTAATTTTACAGTCTAAGGACCAACTAAGGACCAACTAATTCTACAGTCGTAAAGGAGGTGCCTCTCTAGTAGGAGTAGAGGTACCTCCTAACACCATCAGGTAGTAAGCGTGATTGTGCAGTCAAATCAATGAGTCCAGCCAGCAGGATGGGATTTCAGCAAATCCAGGGCATGGGCAAGGAAAATGTTTGTGTGTGTGTGTGTGTGTGTGCGTGTGGGTGTGGGTGTGGGTTGGTGGTTGAGATGAGTAAGAGGGCTCCGGCGCTACATGGTGCGTGACTCCATCTCAGAATGGTAGACTCATGCCAGTTCATTGCCAATACCCACAGTCTGTTAGCGAGAGTGTCTGCTAACAGCCCTAGCACAAGCTCTCAGGATGCCAGCCTTATCA
>JAGFZM010000052.1:2810923-2825923 GCA_017657215.1 Limnothrissa miodon | reverse complement strand
AGAGGGTGTTAGAGTCAAAACAATCAGGAAAAAGAACAGGGCTTTATCGAGGGTGCCAGAAAGCGCCCAGCTCTGCCTGGTCTGGCCCCCGCCACAGGGGACTGTTTTATCACCTTGTGCTGACAAAAGAGGCACGGCTCCCGGCAAGATAGCCCAGGGAGTTTCAGAAACACTCTGGCTGTGGTGAGAGCCTAGACAATTGAGTGTGTGATTGTGATTGTGACCTGAGAAACCAGAAACCTATAACAATATCACTTCTGTGTGTGTGTGTGTGTGTGTGTGTGTGTGTGTCTTTTGGGTACAGGGTTGGGGATTGTGGGGAGTGTGAACTTGTTTGTAACTTGTTGCAGTTGTAAATCACCGTGTGAGAAGATGTATTTATGTGTCTTTTTAGTGTGTGTGTGTGTGTGTGTGTGTGTGTGTGTGAGAAAGAGAAAAAGAGTGCGTAAGTGTGTGTGTGTGTGTTACCTGAGCATGCCCTTGTGTTCTTCATGCCAGACCTGAATCCTCTCCTCCCACTGTTCCTTGTTAAGCTTATGCTGCTCCAGCACCCTGCAAAGATCATTTAATATTTGCCTTACTGGAGTTGCTACAACTACTGTATTTACACACCTGCAGTCGGATTCTGTGCAAAATGTGATTACTATATTTGAGTGACGCTGTATGTGTAGGTATTTCGTAAAACACTTGAGATCATTTATGCATTCCTGCGTGTTGACTGATAACAATTAATCCCAAATCCACCAGCTCACCTCTGTGGGAGCAGTTTGTCGCCAGACAGATATCCTGGGTTGTGAGCGTCTTTGTTGTAATCGGCGTATTTGGCCTGCACGGCGTACGAGGCCAGCAGCACAGCCGTTTCGGGCGGGCAGTAGATGTCGTCGTTTAGGATGGCCTCTTTGACCTGCGAGGGGAAGGGGGAGAATGGGGACACGAGGCTTATCAGCTCGACACAAATTCAACCATGACTGGTTTCACAACAGCAGCCACAGATGAAGCTGTAGCTGCAGTCGTAGCCTTTGCACGACCTCTGACAACCTCACCCTTACTGTTCTTCATACCCAGGAAATGAGAAGGAGAAGAGAGCAACTCTCAACTAGAACTAAGACAAACAAAAAAAACAGCCATACACACCTCAAAAATATACACGTACCACAACCAATCACACCCAAAACAAGGCTCTTTCAAAATACCATGGTCTATGAACAGCAAATATTTACAATAACCTAGTTTTTTTCATTGTTTGTTTAAATACAAAAACGTGGAACAAGCAGCATTATCAAGTAAACAACATTTTGTACATTCCATGATACATAGCATCACAAGCTGAAAAAACCTGTGTGACTTTGTCCAAACATCATTAGAGCTTTGAAACAACTATATAACTTAGAGCTTTGGAGCAACTAGACCACTGAGAACTTTTTAAACAAAGTTGATGACATTCTGGCATGTGGAGGCCAATATCTACCTGCAAAAAGAAAAGTCTTTGGGTGGCCTCCTGGATGAGCTCTTCAGAGACGTCTTCGGGGTAGAACTTTGCCCGAAATTTGAACAGCAGTGGGCTCTCCTTCCTGACGTCTTGGGCCGTGACCTGCAGAATCATACGGTCAGTTAATGGAAGTGTTAGCAATGTTGGGGCTTCACATATTCCCATTAGGGATGAGACAATTAATATTTTTAATGGTTCGGTTTTGGTTTTCCTTCTAATTATCGTGTCATTAACATTACTTTTGAATGAGTGAATTCTGATGTTTGTGATCACAGTTAATGGCAAAATCGTCCCCACTGGCTTGCTACATTGGCTTACTCTCTTTCCAAAGTGAGAGTACACTGGGCAGCCCATATAGGTCCAACTGGATATCCACCCAGATCTAATGAGCTGCTCATATGAAAAATAGCCTGCGCTTTTCTCAAGATGCCTGCAGCACGGCGGGTAAAACATGCTGCGCAGAGACAAAGACATTAAGTTTTAATCAGAGATGTCTCCCAGTGATCTATTATACTCCAGATAAAATGTGACAACTTGGACTCATATGCATGTGGAGCTGTTGCCGAGCAACGCTTTCCTCACCTTCTTGTTGAGTTTCAGCCATGTTGAAAAGCCCTTGGTATCCTGATACTGCAGCCCGAAAAACCACACCTCTCGCAGACCAATGGTCTTCACCACCTAGGACAGGTAGATAGCACACAGAAGGCAGGTGTGAACAACCACTAACGTTTACACAACCCTCTAAGTATCCAAGGACTATATGTATAACATGTAAAACATTAAAACATTGCATAAAAACATAGTTACACTTGCTTGACGTTTGTCCATCCTAGCTTAGCTTGAAAACCTGATACTATAACATGGAAAATATGCAGCATTTTGCTTGGGGTAGACTGGGATGTGACAGGCAAAGAAGCGTAATTAGTCTATTAAAACACTAATTTGCAACAACATCATTACATTTTTGGCATGTGTTGACAACAGTTAAATTTCCCAGTCAATTAAGAAGTAAAAAATACTCAAGAGTACACATACACAAAAACACACACACACATAACTCATCATCAACTGCTTTGGCATTGGAAGAGAAGGAGCGCTATCACTTTAAAGCATGGCTAAGCAACGTTCTGTTTATTTCTCTCACAAGCTCCCTCTAAAGACCACTGTATTGCATTGTATTCAGGGTTCCCACACTTTGGTTAAAATCAAATTCAAGGACTTTCCAGGAAAGGACCACACGGGGCGGCATTGCCTACTGCTACCGTTGAATGTAAATTAACAATTTTAATACTATTTTTAACTTACATATATATATACACATATGTGGATATATATATATATATATATATATCCACAATACATGAGAGAACTGCCAACTTCAGTCAGTTGGCTGGAAGCTTATCCAACATGTGTGATGATTTTTTATTATCATCATTATTTTTGTCTATGACTCCCTTTGGTAGTTTTAAGTTTGCTTTGTCATTTAATCAGTTCTTTATCATTTCATATATCATTTCATAGAAATATTTGCATGGTGGGGGTCTGTGATCTGCCCTCCCCCAAAAACTTTTGTCCTAAAATGTCCTTTCCTGCATTCAAGTGAATTTAAATAAGTTACAGCTTACTTAACAGAGGTAGACTAAACTAGCAAGATGGCTTCAGAGTACCCGACAACCTGTGAGTGTGTGTGTGTGCACAAATGTGTCTGAATTAGTAAAGTCTGGGAGAAGGGGGCCCTGTTGTACTGTGATGGTTTGGTGGCTTATCTGGTAAGAGCACAGGCCTTGGTGCAGATAGTTGGAGGTTAGAATCCTGGGTAACTCATAACCAGTCTTTTCTTGTGTCTGAATTACTAGAGTCTGGGAGAAAAGGGCCTTGTGGTGCTTGATTGTTATTCTCTTTTGTAAGTTGCTTTGGATAAAAGCGTCTGCTAAATGCATGAATGTAAATGTAAATGCTTCAGTACCTATGGTGGTCTGGTGGCTCACCCGGTAAGAGTGCAGGCTTATGTGCAGAGAATTGGCGGTTTGAATCCCGGTTAACTCATAACCATAACTAACAATCATTCCTCATGTCTGAATTAAAGTCTGGGAGATGGTGGCTCACCTGGTGAGAGCACAGGCTTTGGTGCAGAGAGTTGGCGGTTTGAATCCTGGTTGATGCATTACCAGCCCCACACAACATCAAGTGCTACAGCAATGATACTATAGTGTAAGTGGTCTCACTTTCTCACAATTTAAACATTGATTAGACCAAGTGATTGTTGTGCCCTACTCTGTACCATGCATAAAGGTGAAACGTTTGAGTATACTGTGCATATGGAGAAAGTGATATATGAGTGCAGAGCTTTTCAATCATCAACCAGGGAACATGCATTTTTCATTTGGGATAAGGAGCCACATAAAATCTGTTGAACAAACAAATTTGAATTAAATTAAAAGTCAGTGTAGCACCAGCAGAATTTTTGTAATAAATAAAGAACTGGAGGTGGTAACTGGAGGTGGTAAAATGTGCCAAAATATTCAAAAACTTTCAAGGCCAGTGTTTTTTTAAGGCCTATTTTCAAAAACTTTCCAGGGCCTTGAACTTATTTTTTCAAAATCATAAACTTTCAAGGATTTCAAGGACCCATGGGAACCCTGTGTATAATTGCACTGCATTCTATTGGAGGCGGGCCGCTGCTGTTGAACATTGCAAATGCTCTATCTACCATTGTAGGCCACAGTGGAGCATTCTACACCGTTCCTTCGCCGTGTAATGACTCATGTTAGCATCCTAAACAGTATGAAACGGATTAATTAACTGAAAAGTGTTGCTTAGTGGGCCTTTAAAAACATTAGCACACTCCAAATGACAGTTGAATTAACTCCAAGGTCATGTAATTCAAAACAACAGTGAGATGACTTGATTGGATCAGTAACCTTTTTTGACGCGCAGAAAAGACACACCCACCCCCCCACACACACACACACAGCCATTTATGCCAACCCACACACTTACTCTAACCACATCATCAGTCAGACTAAAGCAGCAAGCCTTTCAATATACTTTTCATCACATATACTCTAAATTCAATTTAACGGTATGTGTGAGGGCCAAACTAAGCCCCGCAGTGGTAATCTAATCATTATGTTGTGCGTTTTCTCTCAATAGTGGCTCGGATTATGCCCAGCTCGAGCGGGATGAGCCCTCCACAAACTCTGAGTCTGTAAATGAGATGCATTCAGCACTAAGAGTGGAAATATCCCCCGATATACCACATGTGACTCTTTACAACTAGTCTTTACAACTAAGATTTTTCCATTGAGTGGACCAACATTAACATTCTGTTTATTCAAAATGAGAGAACAGTGATTTTCATAACTTTCATATTTGTCAGATCCCGTCAGCAAAGGCATCATAGAGGAGTTGTGTGAATATGCAGCTTGGTACAGACAAGCAAGCAGGTGTGTGCACGAGTACATTTTAGCCACTCTTTCTGAACTGCCAAGCCGCTGATTAAACTGTTATGTGAACAGGACGCTAAACTAAGCTTGGAAATATGTTGGGGAGCAGAAGGTACCCTAACCGAATTTAAAACTAAATGCGAGAAAAAAGTGTCTTAAACTTTGTCAGTTTCTTAATTGAGGTGTTGTAGAAAAGCAAGGTATCACTTGTGTTTGTGGGGGTGGGGTAGCGGTATCTCACCATGCACAATATTCCCTACCAACCCCTACGCATGTTTGTTTTTTAAATATTCCTACTTCCATGTGGACACTAGGCACAAACCACTCATGGATCTAACAAACAACAGATTAAGGAACCATTTTCAGATTACAATTTCCTTGATTACAATGACAGTATAGTTACATGTTATATGAGCCAGGAAAATCAACATGTTTCATTTTCCGTTGGTCTTACTACACTCTGCAACAACAGAAGAGTCAATTTTTTAGGGAAAATAACTGAATGCTTAGCCGCTTTTGACCAATATGCAAATGGTCTAACGCTAGGCTGCAGCTCAAAGTGCTACTGTCAGACTCAGAGAATGGCTGGATGAACTGGAGAAAGGTAAACCCTACTTGTGTGGGAGGTGGAAAATAAGCGTTTTTCCCCAAATGGCGGCATATGCTTTTAAGCACCCCTCTCCATCTTCTCAGTCTCAACATTCCCTTGGTTCAAGGGGTACAGAAATATGATGACCCATTGAATTGAATGACCCATTATTTGGAAACCCCACTTCAGCTATTAGGACATTCAACAGCTGTGAGATTTCTATGCATATATTCGTTCAGATTTGACAACACAAAAAAAGGGGAAGGGTTTGAAAATGAATGGGAGAATGGACCAACAGAGGAGAAATAAAATCAATGTCTGAAGTAGGAGTGAGGCCATGACTTAAAGAATAGGTCTCTAGGTGGTAATTTCAAGGGGATATTTCTAGTTCTTCCAGCAAATGGCAACAATGTCACAGATCTGCCACTGATCTGAGTCAATGAGCTTTAGAGGCCCCCCCAGTGATTACACAAAACCATAAACTCAAGCATAAACACACACACACACACACAAACAGTGGGGGGTACACAGTAGCAGCATACTATTAGCAGTTGTCTGTAGAATTATGCACAAACACACAGACTACACACACACACACACAAATCCCAAAGATAATGATAGTGTAATGTCTGTGAAGTATATCATCAGTCAGGAGGTAAATGGCTGTGCCAAATGTGCTGCTTGTAAGGGAATCTAAAGGATATGATACAGTATACAACCAAGGACCTTCCCTATATAGTATACATTACATGCATGCTTGATAATATTTTATAAATGAATATAGTTTTTGTTTATATTGATAGATGTTGAACATCATTGAAAGGTTCATAGGTTCATATTATTTGGTTCAGTTGGGTAATACTCTTCATGATCTGAGCTGATTTTTTTTTTTCAGTTTGGTGTGACAGTGTTTACTTAATTGGCTCAGTGTGAGAAGACTATTCATTCGTTCATCAAAATTGGCAGCTTAAAAGAACATGCTACTTGTTCTTTAAATATTGTACTGAGACCAACCTGATCAAAGAGCTGTTTGCCTGTGGTGTTTGGCTGGATGGCGAACTCCAGCTCTGCATCCATTGTGGTCACACGCACGCTGATCTGTTGGAAAAGAACAAAAACACACAAGAGAGTGAAATAACAAACATCATACCTTTACAATACTATAAAGATTTCTTTTACAATTATTTTTATTTCGTGTCATCAATTAAAATTAATGAAAGCATAGGACAGTCTACATTGAAAGTTGTTGACATGACAACATGTTGTTGATATAATTTAGCATTGTTAATACTTCACAAACCTTAGTTACTGTACAGCTGTCTTAATTTGTATATCACGAAGGACATGAGAGGAGATAATATTCTGAACTTTGCTATGGTCTGAGCGTTGCTAGTGTTCCTTCAGTTTGATTCTTTAGGCTTGTTGCTGGGACTGGGTTACCATGGAGATCAAGCACAGTTGGGGAGGCCTGTGTCTCCTGTGGGGTTGGATCCAACAGGCCTGTTGACCCTTTAGAAATTTTACCTAAATGATTTTCTAGCACCTTGGTTACAAATCCCCACCCATGGTCCATCATATATGCTGTTTACAATCCTCGTACGTTTTGCAGTGCAAATGTGAATCGGTCATGTCGTTTTTAAATCTGTGGTTTGTAAAACGTAATTTATGGTAGCAAACACAAGGGGTGGAATGGATTTAAAAGGAAATGCAGAAAGGGAGGGAGGTTTAGAGAGCCTGGCACACTCATCCACAAAGGGAGAATGATTGATTATGCTGTGGAACTTTGGTTAAGAGATAACACAATTGAAGGAAGCACAATGAGGGACTGGGCAGAGAGAGCCCACTAGCCCGGTGCTAGCGTGTTTGCTTTAGGTAGAGGACAGATAGACACAGGGAAGGGGGAGGGGTAAACAAACAACAACAACAAAGAAAATGTGAATTTGGAGGACAAAACACATACCCTACACATAAATTCACTTGTAAACACTCAAAGACTGTGAAGCTATATCAGTTCATGACTGTTGTATATGCTTCCTCTATTTTAAAGTTTCTGTGCTGTTTTTTGAGCTTTCTCTCTCTTTCGCTTTTGCTCCCTCTCTCTCTCTCTCTCTCTCTCTACTACAGGAAGTTGCCACATCCTCTCAACTCACCAGACTGCCCTTGTTGAGTTAACATCCTGTTACCCAAGCATCATTCATCCTATCAGAGCTCACAAGAAGCCATTTTAGAGCAGCAGCCTATAGTTTTAACACAACTCGAAATAAATCCTGCACTGCATTGATAAACATTAATGTTTAGTTGCTCGTGACGCTTTTTACATGTGAAAACTGTATAAACTGCGTGCACATACAATTCCAAAAATGTCAATTTCCACAGTATCCTTTAGCCTATCTACGTATCTTTCTATGCAGCTCTCTCCATTTTGTGTGCATGTGTATCTGTTGTGAGTGTGGCTGTGTATGTGGGTGTGTGAGTGAGTGAGTGAGAGAGAGGGAGAAAAAGTGTGTGAAAGAGAGAAAGAGAGTTTGTCATGTGTGCCTGTGTGTGTCCATGTGGGGTGTGTGTGTATGAGTGAGGAGAGAGAGAGAGAGAAAGAGAGAGAGACAGACAGAGAGAGAGTGTTTGTGTTGTGTGTACCGGTGGCTGTGTGTGTGTGTTTGAGTGAGTGAGGAGGGGGCAGTAAATAGCTGAGCTGAGCAGAGTACCCCCTCCTCCTGTTGGAACCACAATGCACTGCTTTATTCACCAGCTGTGATGCTGATTAGTGCCCGCGTTCTTTCCCCTTTGTGTAAGCAGGGCCTCTCTCTCTCTCTCTCCCTTTCCCTGTTTCCCTCTCCTTATCCTCCTTCACCCTCCTCTCTTTCTCATTCAGTCTCCCTCTCCCTCTCCCTTTCCCCTCCCTTTCTCATCTCATCTTCTACAAACCTAGTACCTAGCTATACATATCTAATGTACCTAGCTATACATATCTAATGTCAAAACAAACTATTCTGCAACCTCATCCCCCAACGTGGAATCTCACCAGGTCTCACCTGTAGTTTCCATGAAGGTAAGTGTGTGCGAGAGAGCGACAGGTTTGCTGTAAACAAAGTAGCTAAGTGTAATATTCAAAATGATCAGGAGAGACTAAGAGACGAGTCTGACATGAAGATGAATCTACAATATGAATACAGTGATGCCGTTTACGGAGCGAGGATCTACACTAAGCCTTCCCTAATATGTTACAGACTATCTGGGATCCACTCCAGTGCAGTAAGTGAGTCATAATGGGCCCTGGCCGTCCTGTCCGGTGCTATTTCGACAGGCTTGCATCAGACTTTTGGACAGACGGAACTATTACGCCATTCCCTAGAAACAATCGCTCCTCGTCCGCCACAGGGCCAGCCAGTGAAACTGTTTTTCGATCTCTATTAAGCCCTGGTACTTTTTCCACATTTCCACAGCCCATTTCCTTCTCATTCCCCCTCTCCAACGCCGTTTCTATCCGTCACCATTCAGGCCAGTAACATTAATCTGCTCCGCTTGGCCCTCTGGCAACCTGTCCGGAGAGCTTGCGCATGAAGTGACTTCAGGGGGTAAAAATAGTTCATGGTGATATGAAAAAGGAACCAAGAATGCTCAGTTCTACCGTGGAAGGGTGTGTCCCTACAGCGCAGAACGCAGTGTGTTTTGCCGATTCTATTTTAAGAACAATTGCTCAGCCCTCCAACTGCAGCTCCAGGGCCTCCCGGGGATGACAGGGGCTGTTTCCATTCAGACTCGTTCATGACCAAACCTCACCTCCTCAAACCTGTCTACAAAATGGCATTTTAAACCTGCAGTGCCATACAACTTGAAACAATTGTTGTTATTAATATACTGTCTCAGTAAAATGCTCTAAAAAAAAGTCCCTGTGGGTGGCTCCCTGTCGATCATGTCTACCATCTTGATAAACATGATTTTGAGCATGTCATATGTGTACTTTAGTGCGTAAGCACCCAGGGGAACACCCTGTCTGGGAGACAGTCTTTGAGGGGAACAGAAGTGCCTATTTGGCTTTGACACTGTGTTTAACACACAGTAAGCCCCAGGCATTCTAAGACATGCGTTGTGCAGCCATTCAGCTCATGTGAGCATTAACATTCTTTTCATGAGCTGAACTGATATTGCTCATAATGCCCCAGCGTCTTTTCTATGCAAATTGTGTGGCAAACAATCTAGCTTACTGCAAATTTGCTCCCTCAACCACTAAAGCCTACCAGACTCGTCTAAGTGATCGATAACGTTCCCCGTGGTGACAATTTTAAGGCGTCAAATGGAAACCCTCAAACACTTATATTCTGCATTCAAAGCACATTCATACCCTGACCCAGATTACACTTCCTGTCATGTATCTTAGTTATGATGTTACTACTTGATGGTGCCTACTGCTATGATGTGTGTCTGTGTAGGTTTAATGCCAAAAATCAAACACAAATGTCTTTTCAAGACAAGGTACCTTATTGCTTGTTACATCTGGAATAGGAAAAGTTTTAAATAATTTGGACCCAATCAAAATAATACAAATAATAATTACAGTGCAATTTTTCCTTTTGACTTTATGTCTGCTCTTAATTTAATCACTGCTATAGAGAAATTAGTTTACACTGGACTGACAAACGCACACACACACACACACACACACACACACACACACAATCACACACCTGGGCCTTCTCTTTCCAGACACAAACTCTTCACCACACTCAAAATAGACCTCTCCTGATCTTAAGTGCTTTGTCCAATCAGCTGCTTAAAATATTCTGTGTTTTTTTCCAAAGAACACATACTTAAAGGGATAGTTCGGTTTTTAACACATTGAGCCCCTTTCACAGGTTGTCTAAAATGAAATAAAGTGGTTGACACCAAAATCTTGATGATTGCTCCTGTCTCGGCTATTTGGGAAATATAGAATCGCCTCTGCCTGCCTTTAAAATGGCTAGCAATGGGCATGTGTTGTTTCTATCCTTAAAACACTGGTTTTAAAAAAGTGCTACTCATGGAGTTATTAGTGGCGTTTGCTGATGTTCCAACCCAAGTATCGTAGCAAAACACAGTTTCTGTCATGTTTTATTTGCCATTTATTAAGTCCCATAGGGATCTATTTGCTCCTTCATATAAACAAAGTGCCAAATAAAACATGATGGAAGTTTTATTTCGCTACGATACATGTTTTGGAACATCATTGAGCACCACTAACCACTTGGTGAGTAGCACTTTTTCAAAAACAGTGTTTTAAGGATAGAAACAACACATGCCCATTGCAAGCCATTTTGAAGGCAGGCAGAGGCGATTCTATATTTCCCAAATAGCCGAGACAGAAGCAATCGTCAAAATTTTGATGCCAACCACTTTATTGCATTTTAGACAACCTGTGAAAGGGGCTTAATGTGTTAAAAACTAAACTATCCCTTTAAATAACAAGGTGGGTACAGAACTAAGAGCACCTGATAGCTTTAACAAAACCATCTGGTAAATGCCGTGGGATTGATGATGGTGGCTATAAATACAATACTCTAGCCCTGATTGTATGCCTCTGGTAAAATGTGCCATTAGCTTATTCTAGCTAAGTGTTTTAGTTGTCGGCGTAAAAGTGTTTATTTCTATATTGGAAGTCGGCAACTTCTTTTCAGCTTTCAGGATTAGTGAAAATGCTCTGATGCTTTGTTCAGGGATTCTAATCATAGTCTGTAAAGGCCATGTTTTTTGTATCACTAGAGTTAGTGCCTCAGACTTGTGGTAATAAATGTTGATATGATATACAAATGTGCATTTGTAGGTGATCAAGATTTTTTCCTTAGATCTATATGATAAAAGCAAAGTAACCAAAGCGTTTAGATACATAATGATTTGCATGACCTTTCAGTTCCACTTATGCCTTGATGTGTTTACCAGTATTTCAACATCAGCAGACAAAATCACAGAGGTAATCAAAAATACTAGATTATGTGGAAGCCCGCACTAACGCTGACATGAAAAGAGAAGAAAGCTCAAGTTATGCTAACATTTTAACACCATACATCCACACCTCCAATATGTTTCAATCTGAGACAAAAGGACAGCATAAAAGAAAAAAGCAAAAAAGAAGAAGAGAAGAACTCACAACTTCTCAGTCTATAGCTGGGAAGAGGCATTTTAGGCTGATGAGGTAGTTGTCCTCCATTTAGCAACAGAACCTGCTAACAGTAGAATGCTTTCCCTCTCTCGCCTAGTACCACCTCTGGCTAGAGTTTATTACAAACAGCTAAAGTCTGAGCTGCTGGTGGCTTTACCCCAACTAATCCCCCCACCCCAATACCCAACTTATAAACATCACTTACCCTTTCTCTTAATCATGTTTGTAGTGTAAGCAAAGCCTGTTGACTTGAGAGACTCTCAGGAGACTTGTGAACATGCTTAAAGAAGGTTTTGTGCTGACAGTCACACAAAAAATCCTCACATCAACACTGTCCTGATAAAGACAAACACCTTTTTCTCTCTGGCTTTACAGCAGGGAATATAACATTGTGCATAACACTAACACACTGAATGCAAAATGATTGCAGCGACAGAGGATTAAGTCTGGAGCTCTATGGTTTATTTTACACAAGCTATCAGCCTGCTAATTTACCAGCTCTGGATGGATGCTTAAGACCATGCTTAAGGGAATTATTTGATGACTGTGGTAAATGACAGAGAATGAGAGGTGGGAGGGTGGTGCTGGGGGGGGGGGGCGTTTGATTTGGCTCCCAGCGTGGGAGAGAGAGAGAAGGCTGACAGAGCTAAGCAGCAGTTGGGGAGTGCGGGTAGAGGACGCTGGTAAAAGGAAGGGGCGCCGGCAGTCTCTCTGAGACTCTGCATCTCCAAATAAGGCTTTAAGAGGCAGCGTCAGGCAAGCACAGAGCCAGGAAATGGCGCCCGAGAGGAACTGACGTCAGCTCAGAAATCTTGAGTCACTAAATTACAGATTCTTGAGAAATGGCGGCAACCAACCAAACGGAAGCTGAGCCAAGTGCCTTGCTTTGCTTGAGACCTACAGGTGACCCCAAACAGTACCTTTTGCTGCCTGCTGTCTTTTAATATGCCAAAAATTACAGATTTTTTTCTAAACAGGACAAAAACGTTTGCTAACCATCTGCTTGTAAAATTAGTACCTCTAATCACCTTTCACCAGTTACTTTCCTAGAGCATCTATGTGTATAACACACTTACTGTAATCTCTCCCTCTCTCTTTCACACAGAAGGAACTGCAATTATATAGTTAACCAGGAAGTTATTTATGTTCATTGATTAAACAGTTAACAGATGCATCTGACACATTTTGGCCTATACACTAAACCTTTGTTTTCAAACATTTTATTTTAAACATAGTCCATAGTTAGACCTGTGTGTGTGTGTGTGTGTGTGTTTGAGAGAGAGAGAGAGAAAGAGAGAGAGAGAGAGAGAGAGAGAGAGAGAAAACTGCCCCTGGGTCATTGATACATACATGTATTCTCAGATATGTTTTACTGGCTGAAATTTATGATAATATGTAATGAATATCTGCTTAATCATGCCCATTGGTTCCAGATGGGTTACTGGGAACATTAAGTCAGGGGTAATCATAAATAGCTTTTCAGATTGAAATAAAAACGTCAGCATTTGACAATGGGTCCTAGTGACCTTGGCATGGTGGTTAGGCCAAGCCAAGCCTGTACACACTTCCTGTGTCTGGGGAAAAATGTGCAAATCCATCTTGACAAAACAAGACGTTCACCAGTACACTGGACATCTTTTGCCACCCACTTATCAACAAGAGAGATGCCTATGCCTACAACAGATTCAAGTTGGTTCAAAGTTGGGTAGGCTAACTGCTCTGCCAGGGATAAAATTAAGGTTGGCTAACTTGTAATCTATATGACTAAAGAGGTCATGAGCTCATAATTTAACAATGAACATTTATGCAATATTTTAATTCAAGGAGTGGACAAGATAAAATGTAAGGGCACGCGCGTGTGGAGTGCGTCTGTGCGCGCGCACACATGCGAATCCTTCTTCACACACAAACTAGCCTACTGCAAATTCAGCTACCGCGTAGCGTAGTCTAATACAGACTAATGGAAAATTGCCCGGTGCTGCGCAATAAATTCCTTCCGGTGTAGCCTTTAACTTGCATTAAGCATGTGAAAAGTTAGAGGTTAAGACTAAATCATTAAGCACGTTTAAATCTCGTTATACCAGATTAGTAAACGATGAAAGATAGCCTAGGCTTGCTCTGGTGAAAGCCAGATTGTCCGCCATTCGCAAAGCTAGAACAGGCTGTAGCCTCCTTGACTCATCTCGTTCAACTTCACAATAATGAACCAATCACATTTGAGATAGGGGGATTCTCTCAGTCGCCTAGCTTGTCACTGAGTAACGGTTTTAGACTTACAAAACATTCTGCTTTGCCAGACTATATTAACAAAAGACATACTACAAAACGGAAATAAAAGTCTACATTGTTGCATCCAAAGAGAACGACAACATAAAACTCATTAAATACGGATTAAAAATCATCCAGTATTAGCTGATATAGGGAAGACTTGGATATCAAAAGAAAAAAAAAAACAGTCAGTCGTCTGGTCCTATAAAACGTTACAAAATCGGAGTAGACCTAAATTTGAACAAGAAAATCTGATTTGCTCGACATGTTTCAGAACTTTTATCAAAGTTTTGGAGGACTGCCTCTGCCTCGCGCATCAAAAAAAATATCCTAGCCTTATTTGGTTCTGGCTTTATCACAAATATTTACAAAAAATGTGCCTTAACAGACAAATTGTTTTCAAGAATTTATCTGTAAACTTACCGTCTTCGGCATTTTCTGTGTTTTCTGATTCTGCTCACTGATGTCAGCAACTAGAAGATACAATGGAGTCAACCAAAATAGAAACTTTTTCCCATCGGAGAGAAACAAAAAAGTCGACTATCACCACCCTAAAGTGGGAACTTAACCCTCCCCAGACCAATCTAGCCCAAAATTACGATTTTTGCTATGCTTTGTTTCACGCTGAAGTGGTAACGTTAGCCCAGCGCTTGATTTCCTGCTAACGGAACTGAGTTTGAAAACCACACCCAGGCCGATGGAGACATAGTAGAGCGGGTATCCCACAGACTCCGCCTGAATTGTCAATGGCCCGTTATGCCTTTGTCAAACAGACAGAACGCGAGCGTCCCGTCATGAATTCCTCTGGATGGATGGATAGCCTATACAGACGTGCAGCGGGATGTCCCACTCAATTTCAGACCTGACGTAACAGTCTCTTCTGAGAATAGACGTCGACAAAGCTGAAAACGGAAACATTCAGCGCTAATATTCTTTATGTTGAACTCACCTATTAATCTCACAGGACAAAGCCTATTGTCTGTGTGGTGCATAGGCTATTGGCCAGCTATATATATATAGGTTATATATAGGCTATATATATATATATATATATATATATATATATATATATATA
>JAGFZM010000052.1:2778854-2810523 GCA_017657215.1 Limnothrissa miodon | reverse complement strand
AGGTTTCATTCAATATATTCAAGGTTCATTCAATATATTCAAGGTTCATTCCATATATTTAAGGTTTCATTCAATATCTTAAATATATTCAAGGTTCATTCCATATATTCAAGGTTTCATTCAATATATTCAAGGTTCATTCCATACATTCAAGGTTTCATTCAATATATTCAAGGTTTCATTCAATATATTCAAAGATTAATTTCCTGAACGGCATGCCATAGCCTATATATATATATATATATATATATATATATATAGAGAGAGAGAGAGAGAGAGAGAGAGAGAGAGAGAGAGAGAGAGAGAGTAGTGAAAGACTTGTTGGCCTTGATGTTGGCATCTGCTAACGTGATTTTAAAAACCATTTTTCTTATAAATTGCTTTAGGCCTATATTGGCTTCAGTAAAAACACCACTTGGGCTTAGTGTACATTGCTTCTGCTGATAAACATGATCATGTCTACAGTTCATGCACATGCCAGGAGAAACTTCTGGTATTCCCATTTCCAGTTAGAACTGATGAAGCTTTCTGGATAGACAGTGAAATGTCCATTGCCTATACCTCACTTTTATAGTTGTCCCTTTTCAAAGTTTTGTCTTTCCCCTGATTTACAGTGGCTTGGGGTGAGATTCTAAATTTGACAGTTTCCATAATAATTAATCTATAGGCTTATGGTATTATTATGGTCAATTTGATATGACTTCAAAATATTTAACCACACAAAAATAGCTCTTCCACACCAGTAGAGGCAGAGGTGCCCCTGGCGTTATGTGGATTGACGAATAAGTCGCTTTAGTATGACGTAGTTTTGTGATAACGATTGAGAAGTGCTGCAAACGACGTTGTGCGAAATTTGATTCTGTAGCAAGCTCCAAGTAGCTGTGAGTAAACTTTGAGGACTATGGGTCGAGAATCAAGGTAAGCGTGGCTGTAGTGGTTTTACTAGAATATCTAATTTGATGCACGTATTTAGCCCCTTTAACGTTACACAGTCATGTGATGCGATGTGTTTCTAACGTAACCTAAGTTAGCTATGGTGGTTAGCTAACGTTAGCATTACGCTTTATTTTGGTAGCAGCCACTGCCAAGGTAACAACAGAACTTTACCAGTATTTTGTGTGTTTAATACCATCTGAAAACCACGTGGCTGTAAATCATGTTATGTGTTAAAGTTTCCCCTGTGGCCAAAATGATATTTAAGTTGGCTAACGTTAACAAGAATGTGTTTAACGTTAGCCACGAGGAAGCATTGTTGACTGCAACATCGGATGCTGACATTAGCCACTACCGTGAGCGACCAAAGATGATTTTAGTTAGAACTTCAACCGCCTCTGGTACAACAAATGAGTACAGTAAGAGTCAACGCATCCTGAAGTTACTGGAAAAAGTTATTTCTCGTAAACGTAAAAGATTTTACGTCACAGTTACGTCAAAGTTAACTTCTCCATGTTGACTCTTCGCATGCAAGGTAAATTCAGTGCGTGTACACATTTTCTATTGCTATGTACAATTTAGACATTACAGGAAACGCTCAGCATCAAGAGGTCGGTCGGGAAGTCGATCCAATAGCCGCTCTCCTGACAAACGCTCAAAGAAAGATGAGAGGGCTGGTTCCAGAAACCGAGACCGCAACAGGAGAGAGCGGTCTCGCAGCAGAGACCGTCGAAGGTCCCGGTCAAGAGACAGGAAACGTCCTCGGTAAGACAAGGACAATTATAGACGAATCCTTTAGTACAACTTGTTCAGATATTTTTGTTTACCGTTTTCTGCTTTAGTAATTGAGCACAATCAGTTTTTATTTAAAAGCTAATTGTACACTGATTTTCTCTTGGCTTTCCAGGCGTTCCAGGAGCCGGGAGAGACGTAGATCTCGGAGCAGGGAAAGGAGGAGGTCAAGGAGTAGGAGCAGGAGTCGAGGACGACGGTCACGATCAGCAACTCCCAGTAAAAGCCGAAAAACGGATGACAGGTAGGGTGGTGTACTGCATATTATTCCGTTAGGATGCTTCGAGGATGGCAGTGCAGAAAAAGTCTGCATAGAGCATTGCACATTTGATTGACTGTAGTTTTAGTTTAGTAAACTGTGCAAAGTTTTAGTTAGTGTAGTTAACTGTGCAGAGTTTTATTAGCTGTAACTATTCAAAGATTTTGCAAAAAGTGAGTTTTACTGAGATATTGACTTTTTTTATTTAGCAAAGAGAAATCAAGCAATGGAGAGTCCACAAGCGAGAAGAAAAAAGTAAAAGAAGAAAAGGAGGAGGAGAAAGTTGAAGATGTGAGTTCTGTGTGGAAATTATTTATGTTGACAGTTTCTATAAACACAAATTTTTTACAATAACAGCTTTTAACAATAAGTTTTTAAAATAACTTTTTTTGTCTTTGTAAAAACTGTACACTACCTAAAAGAAACACTGTTCGGACTGTTGAGTCATACAATTTATAACGAACAAGCAAGGAAATTGTTGTTGGTATGCTGTTCAATATCACATGACGTACATGACCTTGAACCTTGCAGCAAGACTTTGATCACAACACCCTGGAGGAAGAAATGAGGAAAAGAAAAGAACGTGTTGAAAAATGGCGTGAGGAGCAGAGGAAGAAAGCCATGGAGAATATTGGAGAGATCAAAAAGGAACTCGAAGAGATGAAACAGGGGAAAAAGTGGAGCTTGGAGGATGATGACGGTAAGAAAGGGCAGGTGGGGGGGAGGGTAAACAATGAAATGTAGTTAGTTTTTATCCATAATGTTCCTCAAGCATTACTGACCCCAAATCTTCGATTGAGGTAGACATGCAGTCTTTACCTAGTGTACACAAATGCAAACAAGGCTTAAGTAAATACAGTGAAATCTTACACCTGTAAGCCCAAGACTTGGACTTCTACACTGTGAGTGACAGGAGCTTTTCTTTTGAGCAGACGATGATGATGAAACCCCAGCCCCACCAGAGCAAGAAGAGGAAGAGAAACCCGCCATGGTGAAGGAGGAGGAGGAGGAAGAGGAGAAGAGCACCGCCATGGAAGAGGAGCCTGACGAGGAGGTGGATCCTCTTGATGCCTACATGGAGGAGGTGAAGGAGGAAGTGAAGAAGTTTAACATGGGCACCATGAAGGGCAAGAACGACAAGGTGAGTGGGTGCAAAAAGACTGAATGAATTTCAGTTATTACCACAAATCAAACTAAATTTAAGTACAATATTTTTGCTGCGTTAACACAATGATGTATAATGATGAGCCGAAATCTGGGTATACAGGTATTTCCTGGTTTTATTCTGGCACAGCTTACCACAGGTTAACAAACACTCTTGTATTCTTGCTCTTGTCTATTGCCAGAAGGGTGGGATGACGGTGACAAAAGTGGTGACTGTTGTAAAGACGAAGAAGATGCCTCACACCACCAAGAAAAAAGGAGAGCTGATGGAGAATGACCAGGATGCAATGGAGGTATGCTTCCTAACATCACCTGATTATTCATGTGCTTTGGGGGGAGTCCCACTGTAGTGCTCAAATTTTAAAGCAGGTACACTTAATTTAATTCCAATTCCAATTGAATCATACAGCATGCAATTGGAGGCGAACTCAGTTGTGGACTTTACATTCTGAAAAGTCTTTCTCTGTCGTCTTGTTTGTTTTTTATAGTACTCCTCAGAGGAGGAGGAGGTGGATCTGCAGACAGCTTTGACTGGTTTCCAGACCAAACAACGGAAAGTGCTGGAACCCGTGGATCACCAGAAGATCCAGTATGAGCCATATCGCAAGAATTTCTACGTGGAGGTTCCAGAACTGGCCAAGATGACACCTGAAGGTATGTTCTTTGGTCTTACATAGGCCTTTTGTCAATTTAGATTCTTACTTCATGTCTCTTGATATACACCCATATCTGCAACAAATGGGCTTTATGCACACAATTTTTAAAAAGGTTTCACAAACTTATTGGCTTCGTAACAATCTCTAAAGGAAGACTCTCACAAACTTGCAATCAAAAGTTAGCTGACACATCTGTCATAGTCAAACAAAAAAAGCTAACTTTAAATCATTCAGTTAGCATTCACATTTGCTGCTAACATTTCAATGTGACTTGGTGATCACTGTGGCAAAGGTAGCTGAAAGTTTTTGAGCCGCTTGAGCCATAGAGCCCATGGACTAAATATTGTCAGGTGATTAATTGACAGGGACCAACTTGACCTTATTTTGCCATGAGTTTGGCTGATTGGTTTTGTATCCTACAGAGGTGAATGTGTTTCGTCTGGAGCTGGAGGGAATCACAGTAAAGGGAAAGGGATGCCCGAAACCCATCAAGACATGGGTGCAGTGTGGCACCTCAATGAAGGTCTTAAATGCTTTAAAGAAGTAAGTGACCTGCTTTGCATTCACTACCATAATCAATTCTATCAATTTAGACACAATGGCTGCTGAGGAGTTTATTCAGATGGAGATATGTGCATTTATGTACTACATAGTTTAATGTGAGATTAGATTGGATTCTACTTGTCATTACACATGTATTAATATAGAGTAACATTGTGTGTGTTGGTTGCTTAGTTATTCATTTGTATTAAGAATGTGTTTTTTTTTATCAATTATCCTTTGACACTTAAATCTTAACTAATGACATGTTGTCTGTTGCACAGGCAGAGCTACGAGAAGCCCACCCCCATTCAAGCTCAGGCTATCCCGGCCATCATGTCGGGTCGAGACATGATTGGCATTGCCAAGACTGGAAGTGGGAAGACCATAGCGTTCCTCCTACCCATGTTTCGCCACATCATGGACCAGAGGCCCTTAGATGAAGGAGAAGGGCCTATTGGTAAGCCTGTCGGCCAGTGGGCTTCATTCAGTGTCCTTTGTTCAGGCATCTAGACTCTGCAAAGTTTCATATAAATGTCTGTTAATGATGCCGTCATGTTCCTACAGCGGTCATCATGACGCCTACGCGGGAGCTGGCCCTGCAGATCACCAAGGAGTGCAAAAAGTTCTCCAAGCCCCTGGGTCTGAGGGTGGTGTGTGTCTATGGAGGCACAGGCATCAGTGAGCAGGTGTGGTCATGTTTGCCATTTGAGGAAACTCAATTCATGTCCTTGATTTTGTGCAGTAATGATGGAGAAGGGCACACGCAAATAGGATGGCAGATGTTGAGTGAAATGTATGCATTGTCTCCTTGTGTCAACTATTTAGTATCAAATAGAAGTGCTAGGAGGTTGGCTTACCGAGGAGAAAGGAAGGAAATTAGTTGGGATCTAGCAAGATATGCATCACTTACCATTGCTCCATATAAAGTGAAACCTCTTCATTAGTGGGTGCCATGATGAAATGCCTATAATAGGTTGTTGTTGTTGCTTTTGTTTTATGATGTGTGTATTATGCAGTAGCTTAAATGGATGTCATGTGCTGTATGAAAGCATGTTGCAATTTTAACACTATAATTATTCTCTCAATATCAGGATGACTTTCAATACCATTTACAGAAATGGGAAGTGGGGGGGGGGGGCACTGCACAGTTTATTTGATTGCTTTTGTTTTGCTTGAGACAGATTGCTGAGCTGAAGCGAGGAGCCGAGATCATTGTCTGCACTCCAGGAAGAATGATTGACATGCTGGGTGCCAACAGCGGTAGGCATTTTTAGCTCACTCTGTAGTTTTTGTGTTCATCTGTGTGTGGATAGCAGTGAGAACCTGATAAAAGCCATCAGTTAGTCAGTGTACTCCAGTAATTGGACACTGATCAATCTGAATTAGTTGGGTTCCATTGTTGAGAATTTACCTAAAAAGGTCTGACAGAGATTAATAATGGCATTAATCATGCTAGCTTGTGTGTCAGACTCTTCTTGCACTGTCTTGCCTTGCGCTGAACCTATTAACGAAACTTTCCGCATTATGACCTGTAGCCTTACGAAGTGCCTGAAGAAAATATGCCAACCAGAGGTAGGTGGAGACACTTCTGAAGGGTCAGCCTTAAACCTGCTAGTCCACTTCCATTGAAGCCCAGGGAAAGGCAATGAAATGTGTTGACTGATGGCGCATGGTAGAGCACGTAATGCAATCTCTCACACATGCGAGTAATCTGTGATATGTTTCCTTCGTAGGTGAAAAGGCGGTCAGATAATGGTTGATGTGGGCCCATCTCTTTAATGTGTGATGTGGCTGTTTTCTCACTTTTACAGGTCTACGTGCCCCTAAGATGGTACGCAAAGAATAAACCAGGCAAAAGGAAAAAAAGATTACATGCTTTTTCTTTTCTTTTCTTTCTTTTTTTTGTGAGAATGTATTTACCAGCGCTCCTTGTCAGTATGCTCTGTGGGTGTTGAAAAATATAAATTACCTTTACTGTTTTGCTGAGAATATTTTGTTTCCAAATAGTCTTTTGGTATATAGTAAACTGTTTGTGTGTGTGTGTGTGTTTAAATTTAGGTCGAGTAACTAATTTGCGTAGGGCCACGTATGTGGTGGTGGATGAAGCGGACAGAATGTTCGACATGGGTTTCGAGCCACAGGTAAGGACTTTTATCATTTGTAAATTGTGATTTAGGGCTATCTTACAGTCCAGTATAATACTGTACACACTTTTCCAGACAATTAAACCTATTAAAGTATGTTTTTTTTTTTTTTTTTTTTATGTCCCATTTGTAGGTGATGCGGATTGTGGATAATGTTCGTCCTGATCGTCAGACTGTCATGTTCTCAGCCACGTTCCCCCGTGCCATGGAAGCTTTGGCCAGGCGCATCCTTACCAAGCCCATTGAGGTGCAGGTTGGAGGCAGGAGTGTGGTGTGCTCGGACGTAGAGCAGCATGTGGTAAGGATGCAAGCTTGTGGCTTCGAACATAATCAGTGTGGCAGGGATGAGGCATGTTCTCTCTTGCTGTTTGTGTAACTGCGTCTTCTTCCTGCCTCTTTCATAAAACAAATGTCTTTATTCAAACGGCCATATGGACGCATGTATAACCTACTGGCGGTTCAAAAAATCTGTTTTATTGGCATTATTGTCTGTTGTTTTACCACTGTGGCATCATATGTAGGTTATTTGTAGAAACAATGAAAAGGTTAAGTGCATTAAGTCCCTATTGGTCATGCACCCTTAAAAATGCATGCTGCTCAAATGTTGCCAACAAGCTTAAAAAAAACGTCACTGTGACATGTGTAGCTTGCCAGTCTTTTATGAACAAAATCGATTCTCTTAAAGGTCTCCTTCCAAAATAAACCGTTTAAGACTTGATGTTTTTACATTACCATAGGTTAACCCAAGTTGTACTTCTATGCTCAACTTCAAAATGCTCTCCTACCCCTGTAGTCTGTATTCGCCTGTGATAGAAAACTGCCGGGAAAAACGAGCGAACGGAAAAGCTGTACATATGTACGTCAATTTGAACATTAGCTATGCAGTTAACCCGCCCTCAAGAAACGTTAGGCTGCCTGCAGACAGACCCACTAGATGGAGCGTCACAGTGTTGTTAGCCAATCAGAGGCGATACATTTGCATATCATTAATATTCATAAGAATCCTCTCGCGCTATCCCTGCACTCGTTTTCACCTAACTAAAATAGCTTGAAACAAGACAACCACAGCATATTTTTTGTCAAAACCAACTCTCATTACATTATTTTAGATAAGAGACCACGACAAAATTAATGAAAATACGATGGAAGGAGATCTTTAAACGACTCAGCATGCAGCATGTTTTTTTGCATTAGACCCCAATATAAATTTGTGCACCTATTTGTGTTAACAGATCGTTATTGAGGAGGACAAGAAATTTTTGAAGTTGTTGGAGATCCTGGGCCACTACCAGGAAAAGGGTTCCGTCATCATCTTTGTGGACAAGCAGGAGCATGCAGATGGCCTCCTTAGAGACCTGATGAAGGCCTCTTATCCCTGCATGTCCTTACATGGAGGTATGTAGAGACACACTCACACACACACACGCTCCAGGCCAGGGCTAAAAGACGAAAATTCTCACAATGCTGTGGCTGAGCATACGAAAAAAAAGTAGACGTAAACCGCACTGTCACAAACACCATGGACCTGTAAGCAGTTGGATTGGACCTCAGTTCTGAATGTGTACAGTCGATTGTAAAACGATGCATAAAGATATGTGGAATATTTATTTTGCTCTCAAAGGCATTGTAAACAAATTGTAAAATGGAAAGATGTTTTTTTTTTTTTTTTGAAAATGAAAAGTTTCCTACCCAACATTGATTTTTGGCCATTCTCTCCCACAGGTATTGATCAGTATGACAGAGACAGCATCATCAATGACTTCAAGAACGGCGCTTGTCGCCTTATGGTAGCCACGTCTGTGGCAGCCCGAGGGCTGGACGTCAAGCAGCTCATCTTGGTCGTCAACTACAACTGTCCAAACCACTACGAAGACTATGTGCACAGAGTTGGACGGACTGGCCGTGCTGGGAATAAAGTAGGTGCCATATACTTGAAACAAACAGGAATTCTGTCTCTTTGGCTTTTTAAGGTTCTAGATCTTAAAAGCAGACACTAAAGCACTAAAATAAGACCCATGTTTATTGTGTTAATGATATCTAAGTGGACCTGTAAACAAAATGAACCAGTAGTCTTTCTTGAGGTACTGCTTTTATTGGTTATTGAGAAATCTACTTTGCACATCTAGGTTTTTAACAAAACGTTTTGACTTATGACTTGACTCAATATAACTTATGTGCATGTATGCATCTTAATCATGTTTAATGAGTTCTTTTATATCTGCACCCGTCCAGCAAAAATAGAACTTTAAAAACGGTCCCATTATTGGCAGTTTATTGTGATCACATAAAATGCAGCTCTTTAACGTTTGTATTTGGTGTTCTACAGGGCTACGCATACACATTCATCATTGAAGAGCAAGGCCGTTATGCAGGAGATATCATTAAGGCTCTGGAACTTTCTGGGTCTGTAGTTCCCCCTGAGCTGGAGAAACTGTGGGCCTCCTTTAAAGACCAGCAGAAAGCTGTAAGTGTGTTAGTTGTTTGTTTGTTGTGTTTGTTTTCTTGGTAACTTTGATGGTTAACTGGGATTTAGTCTGAAATTATTGGACTAATCCAAGTAGGTGTCAAGTGTGTCCCCTTCACATTCATAGCACACTTCACATTTGCTACAGCTGCAGAATTTTGTTCTGACTAGTGTTATTTTGTGTTACATAGGAAGGAAAGGTCATTAAAAGCAGCAGTGGCTTCTCCGGAAAGGGCTTCAAGTTTGATGAAACTGAGCAGGCCTTGGCCAATGAGCGCAAAAAGCTGCAGAAAGCAGCTTTGGGTCTGCAGGACTCAGATGATGAAGATGCGGCACTGGATGTGAGTAGCTTACTCAAAGGACAATAAAAGTCACCAGAACTGGTTGATAATGTAGTGTGAAACGGATCCTTGGCATTGCGATGCATTAGTGATTTGTATTTGTGTCAATGGGTATGCTGTTTGTTATCTTCACAGATTGATGAGCAGATAGAGAGCATGTTTAACTCTAAGAAGCGGGTAAAAGACCTCTCCGCTCCCGGTGGAAGCAACACCTCAGCTGCTGCCAGCAACGCAGCAGCAGCCGCTGCCAACTTGGGCAGCCTGACTGGCCTGGCCATGCCCTCTGCTGGAAACATCCAGAAACTGGAGATTGCCAAGAAGCTGGCTCTGAAGATCAACGCCCAGAAGAACCTTGGTGCAGAGGCTCAGGTACAGTCAGGGCCCATATGGGAAATATGGGAAAATTTCTGGAAAATCATTGAATTTCTAATCATGTAATCCAACCTATTCCAGGCAGGGGAATTTGATAGTTTTGTGGAAAAAGTAAAGGGATGTCAGTGAATTTTTTGTTGGCATCTACTAGTTGTCCCCAAAATGTTATATATGCATTTCATGATGCCATCTTGGTCCATTGAGTTTTCTCATGCCTCATTATATAATTATATAATATTTCAGATGTGATTTTTGAATCCTTGCAGTACATTGTACTACATGAACCACGTAGGTCATGGAAATTGTGTAAAAGTCATGGAATGTTAAGTTTGACTTACAGCAAGAACCTTGTAAAGTATGTGGGTTGTAGTTGAGTATATACCTTCAGAATAGTCTTGTTTTTTATTTGTTTGTGCCTTCATTGTCTCACATGGAATGTGTTGTTTGTCCTGGATACAGGATGTGATGCAACAGGCCACCAACGCCATCTTGAGAGGAGGCACAATCATTGCCCCCTCGGTCTCTGCCAAGACCATTGCAGAACAGCTGGCTGAGAAGATTAACGCAAAACTCAACTACACCCCAGTGGAGAAACTGGAGGAGGAGAGGCAGGCGGCTGAGCAGGCCGAGAGCATCACAAGATACGAAGAAGAGCTTGAGATTAACGACTTTCCTCAGGTAGGAACAACCCAACTAAGAATCGAGAGATGCCCCCTTGTCACAGATGACTACCTAGAGAATTGCTTTAACTGAAGCAAAACTGGTGACTAACTCTTTATGATCTCTGCATGTAGACGGCAAGGTGGAAGGTCACATCTAAAGAGGCTCTGCAGAGGATCGGCGAGTACTCCGAGGCCGCCATAACCATTCGAGGGACATACTTCCCTCCAGGGAAGGAGCCCAAAGAAGGGGAGCGCAAGATCTACCTAGCCATTGAGAGTGAGTTCACCACTATCATTTTGTGACCTGACCATTTCAGTGATTTGATGGTGTGATAATAGTGTCTGTGTTCTGTGTCTGGCAGGTGCTAGTGAACTTGCTGTGCAGAAAGCGAAGGCTGAGATCACTAGGCTGATTAAGGAAGAGCTCATACGTCTGGTAGGTATTGTATTAACTGCTACTTTGAATGTATTGTATGCAACATGTATTATCGTCAAGTTAATGAATAGGTTTGTAGTCCTGGTTTCAATTCAGATAATGACATAGTTATTAAAACGTCACTCACTTTGAATTTCTTTTTTTTTCCAGCAAAACTCATACCAGCCGACCAGCAAAGGAAGATACAAGGTTCTCTAGTTGTAGAGAGCCACGGGGAGAAGATGATGATGATGATGATGATTCTATGTCTCTTCAGCTGTTTTATTTTGTGAATATTTTTACTATTAGGTTTGGGATGTTTTCAGCATCTCTGGTCATCCATGTATTTTATTAAACATTAAAAACGTATTTGATGTCAGAGTTCATGCTCCTGCATCTGAATCAGGGTTGTGAATTTTTTTTTTTGTTGTTGTTTTTTTTCAACAAAACAGTAGGGTAACTTTCCATATTACCTCACAGTTCAAAGTGAAAATTGGCCTGTCCAGGAGAGGTCAGGCCATGAGTCCTTATTGGTTCCATGTGCATTTGGTGTTTTAATTTTAGAAATCTTTCTCTTTCCGTCTTTACCATTTTAAGACAGATTTTAATGTCTCTAGCACTAGGCTCAAGTCTAAATAAAAAATAAACTGTTAAAACTGAATGTTGTTGTTTTTCTAGCGTCTGATAACTGACTTTGCAAGTAAAAAAAAAGGCTGTGTGTAGTTTTCCAGCAACACTACCTCTTGGCTGTCCCATCATCGTCTAAGCAGTAGATGTGAAAATGAATAGACAATGGGAATATTTAGATTTTTTTTCCTACTGAATATGTTCCGCATTGCTTAAATATTTATGGCATCGAACACCGCAGCCCTAATGAATCATATATATTTTATCCATGCACAGAGCCCGATAACCTCTTCATCCATTCTGTTTTAGCTGGCAGTTGCTGGATTATTGCCGTTTATACGATTTGTTTTACTTGCAGAAACTCATCATTTTAGTATATGTTTAATTTTCCTGTGGAAGCATGGCTGAAGTGAAACGAGTATATCTGTTGCTCGCGAATCGTTGCAGTTATCCCCCTACTGAAGAATGCGCATGCTCGGTCATTCCCTAGATTATTAATTTTTAATGGAGGTAGCTTCCATTCTCTCCCAAACCTGCCCAGAACGAGGAATGAAAACGCCAAATTGAAGTCATTACTACGGTTATAATTGACAGTGTTTTCTGCAACAGAACCTGGGTGTTCGTTTTGACTTGTCGGGAAAATGAATTCGTAGTATTAGAAGGATGGAAGATCTATCGCGCTTGACTTTAACCCCTTGCATCCCATGATCCTGAAACAATCGAGGTACAGTGTATTTTTGATAGATTCTGTTTTAAATGGCACTTAATTATTAGCAACTATATTGTCTTAATGCTACATTGTATGCGCTGGATTCCAGATGTTGGCCAACTTTTGTTTTCATGTAGAGTTCTTGAGAACTGGCCTTAGACCTTTCAGTTATAACACAAAATCGGCCTCTGGGTTTAAAGCCAACTACAGTTAAAACACGTTTATACGTATATTGCCTGAATAGACCACTATCAGATTTATCACACTTTGCAATATTGTTAATTCCGGGAGACCCATATCTCGATGTGGGCTATGTCGCTGGTTTTCGCTAAGCCTTGCATAGGACATCATGTACACGGCTAGTACATCTCATAATTTGCTGTAACGTCCAGTTGATTAATGGCAATTCGTTCATGAAAATACTTAGCATGCGACAAGTCCCGAAAACTAGGCGTGTGTGTTACCGAGGCCTGGTCTACTTTGTTGCATGCTGTCTACTTTCATTGCCATTTTTTCCACAGACCAAGCTTTCATTGCCCGCGAGCCAGCGGTTGCATTGCGTCCATGATATCCTTTTCAAAGAAATAGACTAGGCTACAGTACAGTAGACTACTGTAGCTCATTTGGCATAAAGCCTCTAGGCTAGGCTATATGTTGACTTTGTGACCACCAAACTCTTTAAGCTTGCATCATGTAGTTAACATTAACCAGCAAACCTTTAGGCCTACTCATCGTCTGGCTGTATTTCCAACATATGCTAGTTTATTCCAATATAGTCCTAGAGAGAGGAGTGACTGATGACCTGAAGTGATATCACTGAATTTTGGAGACATAAGAAGGGATGATTTATAGCTAACCGTCTAGATGGACAATAATGCAGTGTATCTTTAGTCAAGATGGTTTTAAAGATGGCCTCAGATGAAATCAAACCTCAAAAAAGATGAACTGTAATCTACTGAAATTTAGATGCCCACTCAATCACACACAGCATTCCTCTTTGTACACAATATGTATTTATCCTAAATCCAAAAATGCAGTATATTTTAATTTGTTTTGAAACAACAATTAAAGGTTTGTAAGAAATACCCACTGTTTACCGGCTTGTCTGTTTTTTTAAGTTCAAGATGATGCGCCGAGTCCCCAACACCAGTAGTGACTACTGCATGAGTGGCAGGCCATCATGCTTAGCTGAAGACAGCTGCCACCTCACCTCTCACTTTGACTTGTGTTCCACACAAGCCAACAAATTCTACCCCTCCATCCCTCCACCTGGACAAATGTCACTGTCTCCACTCTCCCCCTGTCAGAACACACTCAAACCCATGTCCTGTCAGCGACAGGATCACCATGGTGACACTCATCCTCCAACAATGGGAATCAAGAACAATGACAAGCCTGATGACTCAAAGAAAAAAAAGATTCCAGGCAGGTCGGGCAAAAGAGGTCGTCCCGCTGGAACTACAAAGGCTGCTGGGTATAGAACCAGCACTGGAAGACCACTGGGCACCACAAAAGCGGCTGGCTTCAAAACAAGTCCTGGAAGGCCCATAGGCACGACCAGAGCTGCTGGTTATAAGGTTAGCCCAGGACGACCGCCGGGAAGCATCAAGAATCTCTCTCGCCTAAATAAACTGGGCTATGGAACCTGCAGCAGTGCCGCATTCCCGTACAGCGCCGTGCCCAAGAGGCCTGTTTGTGAACCAGTCGCCAAAGAGAAAGAGGCAAATGAGTAAAAAAAATACATGGGTACAAATATTTTTATCTGGTGCTTGTGGAACAGCAATGCATGTTTTATTGTTCATTATGGATGTGTGTTTATACTTCTGTCAGGACCCTGTCATGTAAATAATTATAGAACAATACAGTGTGTGTGAAACAAAATTATTCTTGGTATCAATGATTGATGATTTTACTTGATATGGAAATGTTAAACTTTTCACTTGTACTTTATTATACATTACACCATTAATTGATCCTCTTTTATGCTTCCAATGTGATGCACTCTCTGGACACTCTTTTGTGTATGATTTCTGTTGAGCCAAATTGTATTGACCTCTGGAAAAAGGCTTTTGTTTTTGTGGATTCTTTTTATTTTTTAAAAGCCTACAAGTGTGCAAGATCGCACCAGGAGGGGATTACTGTGGGATTTGTGTTTTGTAAAGAAAAGTAAAACTAAATGCTCCAGTGAGTAACATTAAATTAAACTGATGGCAGCATTCATTGACAGAATCCCATTTTGATAGAGCGTATTTGTTAGGCTGCTTTATACGGCCTCAAAATGTAATATTATAGATCTCATGGCAACAAACAAAACCAAAGTCTATTGATTCAGTCCTGCATGTGGCAGTCTATCAGACATATTTCATGCTGTTGGCCACTATAAAGGCCTACAAGATGACATTCTAATCTAATCTGAGAAGAAAATGAATGTAATTTTCGAGTGCAGCAGTGGTATTAGACACATATTGATGTACCTGATTGTGAGACTATAAATGTTATTGATCTTACACTTTGACTGTAGCTGAACATTTTAAAACTTGGAATTAGACAAATGTATTTGATTGAAATTCTATCCACCACCACAAAAGAGATTATATGGCCTCTGAACTTCACGGGGGGTGTGTTTGGTTCAGATAACCTACTATGTTGGTAGTTTGACTTTAGGATTGCTTGTTTGATTCTTTCGGTGGCCTAACTGACAGAGGTAGTCACTTTTGTGTCGTTTTGTTTGTTTTATTCACGTTGTTTCTTAACGTACACAGATTTAAGGAGAGATAGATGAGCACCGTTTCTATATGTTATAAATCTGACAAATGTAAATGACTGCCTTGACACATGTTCAGTGGTACATTGATGATACAGTGTGGTGTACATGATTCTTTTCAATGTTTTGCTTAAAAACAGCAAATAGAGTCATTCAATCTGTTTTGTCCTAGTTTGTTGCCATGGCTGTGATGTTTTCATCTATTAAAAAATCATAAAGCATCAGACCACTTTTCACATAAAAGCTGTGTTCTAACATTTATTTTATAATCTTTTTTTACTTTTCTGATCAGTTTTTTTTTTTTCAGGTCATTGTATCTGGCCTCTGACTCAGTTACTCAGTTACTAAATCACAGAAATAGTAACATTCTGGAGTAGCTAAATGCAGCTTGGCACGTTGTTTTCTGCATAAGAGATTTTACATTCTTTCTGTCACTTTGTGTCTTTATTAACTCTGAAAGAAAAAAATGTAAATATTGAGGGCCAGACAACAGTACATTACACCTGGTTTATGCTGTGTTTTTCTTTCAAAGCACATTGCATTCTCTTCAGCCACTGTTCCCTTTTAAGAGTGCAATAGCTTTTAACAAATCCTACCAATGTAGACATCATGACTGTTTTAAGTATGCTAATGTCTCTACCCTTGCTAATGTCTCTGCCCTTTACCAAAGAAGTCAATATATCTGCCTCCAGGAACGCACTTGCTTAACACTTTCTTTTTGCTTTTGCTTTTTGTGGACAAGAGCTTACCTCGATACTTACAAAATACACTTTTTTTTCTTTTTCATTGTGTAGGTCCAAAGTATTTGTTAATCTCTAGAGAAAAACAACAACAATCAAGAATACATTTATTACTATGACAAATATTCAAACACTCACTCTTTTAATGCCTTTGTGTGTCACTGCAGTTTCTGAAATTCAATATGTATATACACAGATTGTGTTCTGCCTTTCAAAGATGTTGATGTGATGTTTTATTATGATACTATGTGTTTTAATTTCTTACAGTGTTGATTTAATAATGTGCCCCTTATGTGTGTTGTTCTAGTTTTCATTATCAACATTGTCCCCATTTTTCTTTTACTTGACCTTTTTCAATGTTGGGGAATTTAGCTGTCTTTTGGACACAGTATATCTGCAACAGTATCAACCAAACACAAAACTGATATTCAGCCATTTGTCCTCAGTTTTTCTTTTTCATTTAAACAATTCTATTCTTAAAAAAAAACAACCCATGAACAGCTAATGACAATGTCATTTTTGGGGCACAATTTTTCTTGTTCGACCATAGCCTATGTGCATGCTAGACAAGTGTTTGAGAAGTGTAATAAATCTTTAATAAATCCAGCTGGGTCTATTTCTATAATGACAATTCCCTCAGCAACTGACAATCTAGACCTACTCTTAGTATAAATGAAAAAAAAAAAAAATGAACCAGATAGTAAGTTTGAATGATGCTTGGAATATAACCCCCACCCCCATCCACACACACACATGGTATGGCAACACATGGTATACACACACATGGTATGGCCACATAGCCTTCAATCATATTTTTTATCATTTAACCTGATAGCTATGGAAATCAAGACTGTTTACAGGCAGATCTAACTGGCATAAAGAAAAGTTCTAAGTCTACTCTTAGTTCTAGTTGTTCTACTCTTACTTCTAACTAGTTTAAGGTAATACTGAAGTATGCAAAGTATTAAAATAGCCTATACAAGTAGGCTTATAGTCTATCAGTGATAATGCATGCACTGCAATTTACACACAAATGCATTTCTGCCCTCATGACTAGGCTGGACATTTATGGCTTCAACAGTTACTGCAACAGAAAATTAATGGACATTAAAACATGTACAGTTTAACATTTTACGCATACCAGTTGTGAAAAGTTAAGGGTAAAAAATGTCTTTCTGTTGCAAAAGAGGGGTCTTTAGGCTTCCTACTGGCTAAAACCATAGAGGCTAAAACCAGAATTCTTCTTTGAACTTTGACCCGGAACACATTATCCACCGGCGCTCAATAGCATTGCATTCTGTTAACGGTGGATGTATCATGTAGAATATTACAAAAATGCTTTTGCCGTCTCGTCGCGTTTTAAAGTAACTATCATGGGATGGGCAGTGGAGCCTTTTGGATTTTTATGCCTTTTATTATTTTCTCTTTTTGTTGCTTCGTCTACAAGCCATGGTAGGTAACCGGTATGAAAGCTAACATTAGTAATAGCTAACCTGCTGTATAACTTGGATCGCTATAAACGCCGTATATGTTAATATGAATATGAGCATGAATGTTGTGTCGGGAGTCACCTGAGTTGAACATGCTGTGCATTCAGTTGATTACGCCTCTTTTGACAGATAAAGATGAGGTCCCTGAGTTTAAGATTTCGGATGATTACATGGACGCAAAAGACCAACCTGAATACACGGTGGAGGAAACCCAGGTTGTTTCGAAAAAGCAGTTCAAAACAGCTGAAATAGCAGATGCAGTGATGGGAACTGAGCTACCACTCAATTCGGTTGGAATTGAATCACTCATCCCGAGCTCAGTAGATGCCACAGAAGGCTTCACGGCTCCTTGTGATGAGGAGACGTGTGTGCGTGAAACTCCTGAGGATTCGAACGAAATGGACATCAGAGAGAACGAGGAACCGCTGACTTTGGAAATGGTCCACACTGATAGTTTGGCTGGCGAAGAAAACGCTACAGAAACGGCGAAAACCTATAAAGTTAATTGTGATAAAAGAAACACCACTGGTGTGGTCAATTACACCGTTCAAGTCCTTAACGCATCACAGGTAACCTTAGGCCTTTTGCAATGTAACGTTAGGTACTGTCATGTCACATGTAAACACAACGATTAAATGCCCTACGTAAGGTAAGCCTACCTGTATGTTAATTGTCTCTGTAGGACTTGATGGATTTCCTAAATGTCAATGGCACAGAATGTTCGCTGGTTCTTTTTTACACTACTTGGTGCCAGTTTTCTGCCAGCCTTGCCCCACACTTCAATGCATTACCCCGTGTCTTTCCTTCAATGCACTTCTTGGCTCTGGATGCCTCTCAGCATGGCAGGTCAGTCAAGACATTATGTATCGTTAACGTTAGCTTTCTGTATAATGTTGTGAATGATTCTGCAGATCAATGATTCTGTAGTGAATGATTCTGCAGATTTGTATAAATGGTTGGATTTTCATGAATTGTAGGCCATTCTTAAAATTGACCCTTGCAATCTATTGCACAATCAAAGCACTGTGCATGTAACAACAAATAGAATTGCCCTAACAGAAACAAAACATTTTTCAGCCCTTAAACACGTGTGTTAGGAGTACTATCCAGTTGTTGAGCTCAGGTGATGTATCAGTGACCTTACACTAGAATTGGGGACAGTGCTTTGATAAAATTTTCACTCATCAAACTATGCTTATGCTTACTTTAGTCTCTCCACAAGATTTGGTACTGTTGCTGTTCCCAACATACTACTGTTCCAAGGAGTAAAACCTATGGCGAGGTTTAACCACACTGACAGAACCTTGGAAACACTTACATCATTCATTGTTAATCAAACAGGTGAGTGCTTTAAAACCATCCGTTGTTGTTTTCATCCTAAATCAATGTTAGTCTGTTAGTAAATGTCATGACTTTTCTTGCAGGTTTTGAAGCTGCTTCAGACCAGATTGTGACAGAGGAGGATACTTTTGGTCCCCTAGCAAGTGTGCCAGTCAAGAGCATAGATTGGTTGCTTGTTTTCTCTATCTTGTTTATATTAGGCTTCACAGTGTATGCCATCTTGCGGACAGACAGTGTCCGCTGGCTTATACCTGGACAAGATCATGATCATCAGGACTGAGCACTTGCTGTTGTGCTTGCTGTTAAACCCACTCCCTCCCTCACCCCGTTATTGTAATGGGTGTATTTATTGTGTTTGGAGACCTAGTCTTTCTCTGATTCATTGACAGTTTTTTCTTCCCTTTTCCCATGTTCTAAACTTTTGCAGTCATACTATTTCCCTCAATAAAAATGAAACAAAGCTAAAAACATGACCCACTTGCATATTTTTGGCTTTTATTTTGAAGTCTGGTATTTACACCAAACTTCCGCTGTCTCGCGAGTAGCATCAGCTGCTAGCAAACGTTCAAAGGCACATGAAATAGACTTTGCTAGAGTACTTTGTACTTGTAAACTCCACATAACGATGCAACTACTGAATAATTAATTGATATCGTGGGAATCTGACGAATTTTTGCATCATGGGATCTGAAAGCAAAAGTTACAACTCTCTTAGAAAAACTGGTATAATCGTTTTAGTTTGTATATGTATGTTACCTAACATAAGTTGTCAAACCGACAACACCGGTATGTCAAATGTAATATCAGAAAGAAAAGCAGAAGAAGACCACAGACAGGATAGTACCGATCTTCTCATTTTTATCATGCTTCTAACGTTAACAATTTTAACCATATGGCTCTTCAAGCATCGTCGTTTCAGGTTTTTACATGAAACAGGACTGGCAATGATCTATGGTAAGAATAGATGTGGTGGCCTGAACTAGCTGTAACTTGTGCATGATGCTACATATCCATTTGGAAAGATATGTTAATATCAGAAGCCTGACAGTAATTTATTCGCCATCGCCAGGGCTGTCTGGTAGTCAATGTTTCTTGTACAGATGAGAAACTCGTGTTCAGAGCTTGATACCATAGCCTATACATTATCAATTGTTCAAAAGTTATTTAATCAGATTTTGGATATTGGATGAAATCTTGAAAATGAGTAGTTCAATAGAAAACAGAATACTAAAGTGAGATTACATTATAGGCTGTCCCATCTTGTATTAGATATGGGTTAAAATAGTAAAAATGTTAAAACTTTTTGGTATTAGGCTATTTTATGAAAAACTCAGGATTATCCCAGCATAGTTGGATTACAGGAACAAAGCCAGGTAACATTTTAAGAAAAATGGTGTATGTGACTGAGATTGGAAAATATATATTTCATATTTCGTTTTTCTGTGTCTTCAGATACTTTTCAATTGGCCTGCTTGGCTTTTTTATCCCATGTACTGTGATAGCCCTATTTAGAAACATCAGTAAACCAAATTTCATAATTCTGAAAAGTTTGGATTTGGACCAGGGAGATCTTGTCCAAAATTGTTTAAAAAAAAAAAGAATCTGCAGAAAAGGCAATACAAGTTAAATGATTCTGGAGAGCAAAACAAGGAATTAGGCCCTCGGCTCATTTGTTCAAACTATTTAATATGGTTCAAACTGGATTTCCAATGTTAAACTGTTTTACTTCAGAACTACATTTGAACAACTGGGCCCTGATAGCACAGATAGCAAAGTATGGCTTTCACACTGTCCAGTGTGATCTAACGCGGGCTTACTTGTGCTTTGCTGCAATTATTATACTTTGACAGGCTTGTTGGTTGGCGTGATTCTACGTTTTGGGGTGCATGGTCAAAAGGATCTGAATAATGTCACTTTGAGTTGTGCCATGACAGCCAGTCCAGCTACTATACTTGTCAATGTCAGTGGTCACTTCTATGAGTACACACTGAAGGGTGAAGTTAAAGAAACTGATGACCAGGATATACCAGACGCTGAAATGCTTCAGAAGGTATATGTTGTGTTTCAAATTGTCACCATGTATGAAATCACATGTCGCTTTTTCAGATCCAAAGCCTTTTTTTATAAAGTCATACAGACTTAAGAGATCTCTTAAATTTTCTAAAAGAAATCTGTAGTTTAACATAAACTTTTATAGTTGGACTTAACAGCATTCACAATTATACTGGAGATTTTTCAGCAGTAAAATATCTTCTCTTTACCAGGTCACCTTTGACCCAGAGATTTTCTTCAATATCCTACTGCCTCCTATAATATTTCATGCAGGCTACAGTCTCAAAAGGGTAACGTTGCACAAATTCCTCAACACTCATGACATTAGCACACAACTGTAGCACACAACAAGTTGATATGTCACAGTTCTGTGTTTAAAATTACCAAATATTTAAGAGAAATTGCACTGTTCATTTAGCACTGTTTATTTAGCATTAAATTTTTTTTCTGCCTGGAAAATGTTCTGTCCTAACTTGTCTTTGGATTATTCATTATTTAGAGGCATTTCTTCAGAAACCTGGGCTCCATTCTCTCTTATGCTTTTGTTGGCACAGCCATCTCGTGCTTTGCCATTGGGTAAGTACAGGGAGCACTGTGTTGCCAGTCATTATAATGCACTAAGCCTTGGCTTACTGATCTGTCCTTCCTTCATGATAGGCTGTTGCTGTATGGCTGTGTTGCTTTTATGAAAGCTGTAAGTCAAATTCAAGGGGACTTTTTTTTCACGGATTGCCTCTTCTTTGGTGCTATAATCTCTGCTACAGACCCAGGTGCGTTGCAAGCAACTTATCAAGGCATAAACAGTCATATCACTTATATCACTGAATTTCAATATGGGCCTGTATTTAGACACAACAGTGTTGTGCTGTGTAAATGTGTGTACTCGCACAAGAATAGACACTCTGACTCTGTGTTTAGTGCAAACTGCCGTACTGGTCCTCTGAAGTTTTGAGTAAGCCCTCGGTACTTCTAAGAATTAAGGTGTTCTTAGGTTATCTGTGAAGTCCCAATTTAGATACATAATTCTGGTCAGCAACAATCTAGAAGATTTTGTGTTGACTTTTGCTATTTACATTGATTATGTCCACAGTGCAAAAGAAAATCTCCATGAGAAATGTTTTTTGTATGTACAATGTGCAATGCCAAAGTTAAAGTTAGTAGTAGAATGTTATTTAAGTCATATTCATTTGAATTAGGAAATTTATATTTTATATAATTATATATTATATTTTCAAGGGTTTGCAAGTACATTAGATGGTGAACAGCACAGACACAAGATAAAATATTTCTTCATAAAATGATATGAAAATCACATGCTACAACACATTCATTTATTTCATGTAGGAATGTAACTGTTGTATCCACAAAAGTACAGAGGTCTTAAAATGCAGACAACTCTCTAAACTATGTTGTTGTGGAGTTCCACTAGAGGGCCCCCTTCCCCACAAGATAACTAAAGGCAGTACATGTTTGAACCAGAGAATTTGTTTCCCTGTCATGGGATGGTATTAGTTGTCCAGCAAATATAGAAACATAATAGTAAACCTGTTTCTAAAGTTTTAGTGTATTTTACCTGCTGATATGTCTTATGCTATAAATTTTTATTTTTTATTTTTAAGTGACTGTGCTTGCCATATTCAATGAGCTGAAGGTGGACGTGGACCTTTACGCACTGCTGTTTGGGGAGAGTGTTCTCAATGATGCTGTGGCCATTGTAATGTCTTCGTGAGTTTAATATGGATCAGTAATCAATAGGCCATATTTTTTAAGCTACAGAGAGAATGTTCACTTGCCATTGCCCCACAGGTCTATTGTGGCTTACCAGCCGGCAGGAGATAACAGCCACACGTTTGATGGTAGTGCCATGCTGAAGTCTATTGGGGTGTTCCTGGTCGTCTTCAGTGGTTCCTTTACCCTTGGAGTGATCACTGGTGTTATGACCTCTCTCATATCCTTCACAGATAATAGGTTTAAAGTGTACTGCCTGGATGTCTTGATTCTAATGGGAGGCTATAACAGACAGAATTAAACACCAAATATGGGTGAGAAATGCACACATGAACTCATAAAAATGACATGTAAAAACTACATTATATGCTGGGATAAAACAAATGTAAATCACAATGAGTTATTTAAAGAGACACAATGCAGATTTTTATAATCATAAATACCTTTAGAAATCATTGTTTTGGTGGACCTGTGGTGATTAAAATGGTCACTCTTTACTGCACCATCTACTGGTTGCTTTCCAAAAAACAGCAGTTGCAATTTTTGTTTCGTGAGCCACCATTTGTTTTGGTCTGTTTGGTCTTACGTACACCAGTGTGTTATGGTTGGCAGAGCTATATATGTATGATATATGGTTGAATCTATTATGAAGTTATGAGAGTAGAGTAGTTTGGGAAAATGTAGAATGCGTTACTCCTCTTGCTGTGTTCTTTAATTAGGCCTCTTGGCAGAACAATTTGTAGCCCACTAAATGTCCCAAATCCCCATCACTAGTAGCTGTCTGTTTTGAGAACAGGTAGGCTAATTTTACCAAGCTAATTATTCAGATACTTGAGCTAGCCAACGAGAATAGGAGCCTTGCTTACATCATGCAATAGGCCAGCCTATGTAACATGTTTATGGCCTCAGGGTCGCTGGTTCTTCTAAAAGCAGATAGGTGTGTGTGTTCAGGGATCATCAGACATCGGGAGGGGAATTAGATGTAGGTAAACTGTATCTGCAGGACTTAGATTGCCTGTTTATTCATTATTGGCCCTATGTGCTAAATGAACGCTAAATGATGTTAATGCTTTTATAAAAAAGCACTTGCAAATATTAACTTCCCCATACTTGTCTCTGTGGGAAGGCTTTTGCCTAAGTGTTATCTATAGCTGGCTATGTTGAGCTGCAGTTCCTTGACTCAGTGTGTGTGTGTGTGTGCACGTCACCAAGTTCACCAAGCTGCGCGAGTTTCCCCTCCTGGAGACGGGACTTTTCTTCCTCATGTCCTGGAGTACCTTCCTGTTGGCCGAGGCCTGTGGATTCACAGGTACCTTAATGTACAGAGACACACACAAAGACAGACAGGGCGTGAGGGTAGTTAAAGGTGCACAAAGGCAATGATTTAAAAGACAGGCAAGGTTATGTCATAATGTAAAGCTAATTGCAAAGCAAACTCATATATTATTTTCATATATTGATATGCTGAGTGAGGAGTGGTTCAGTAGTCCTACACAAACACACAGGAGTTGCAGTTTATGTGTCGATTTTTTTCCTTGAGGCATCATTCAAAAACGTGTGTGTGTGTGTGTATGTGTGTATTCGTGTTTGAGTACTCGAGTTACTCAAGAACTACTGGTCTGATGTATCTCAAATTTTCCTTATAAGGTATCCGGATGAGGTGAGGTGAGGGTGAGGTTCTTCTGCAATGACCCTCTGACTGCTCTTCTCTGTGCTTGTTTCGAACTGAACTTTACACAGGACACCTGTGCTGTTTGCCTAGAAGTTCATTCTGTACCAAGAAAGTCATTTTTTTTAAATCTCAAGTGTGTCTACGCCTGTGTTATGCGTAGTTCCACATGGATAACGTCTTAGTTGAAACTTTGGGCTCGGGTGACTATTGTTCTCTCTTTTACCCTGCCTTTTCAGCATGATGTGGCCTAGGTCAGCTTTGCCTGCAGGGTTGTAGAGGTACTCTGGCATGAAGACAGTGTGACACCGCATGGTGTAGCCGATCATCTTACTCCTTTCTCTCACCCCCCCCCCCCCAACACACATACACACGCGCCCAGACCACCATCTTTCACGTAGACATGGGATTGATTTCTTCCACAGGTGTTGTGTCTGTGCTGTTCTGTGGAATGACTCAGGCTCACTATACCTACAACAACCTCTCAGACGAGTCCAAGGATCGGACCAAACAGGTGATGTCCAATCTTGCATTTTTATGTTAATGAATACCCTACATTAACCCTACATATATGTTAATGTACACCCAACCCTATAGTATTTAAGGAAATATTTGGATAATGCATGAATAATATAATTAAATTAAACTGTCCAACTTGTCTTTTTGTCTCACACAGCTCTTTGAGTTGCTGAATTTCCTGGCAGAGAATTTCATTTTCTCCTACATGGGATTGACCTTATTCTCTTTCCAGTACCACGTGTTCAACCCCCTCTTCATTCTGGGAGCTTTTGTATCCTAATGTGGCAAACAAGTTGTGTCTTTGAGATAATGTAACTTTTCTGCCTTGTGTTTTGGTCTGTTATATTTTGTGTATTGGCATGTTGTAACATTTAATATATTTTGTGTCATGTAATTCCTACCATGTTACTGTTTATTGTGCAATCTTATGTTGAGAAGTTATTTTTTCAGCATCGAACCTTGACTGCTGCCTGTATAGATTGCAGTGTTTGTAGGCAGGGCGGCGAATATTTATCCTCTCTCCTTCCTGCTAAACCTTGGCCGCAAAAACAAGATCAGCTCCAATTTCCAGCATGTCATGATGTTTTCAGGTAGGATTTGTGCGCTTTGTTTTTACCTGAGCACAGTGAGGAACTGCGAAATCATCCATGCAATCAAATAATCAGATCAAAGTTCTGCCTTTTTATCTTTTGTTTAATGAGTCTTGATGTGAAAAGCAGATCCATTTCAATGTGGGGTAAACAGTGCTAAGCAGATAATCGACAGGAAACTCTCTCTGCAGCATTCAGGAAATGTCTCTTTACAACCCACTAACTTCCCACCCTGCACACACTGTGAAGAATACAGCCCTGAGTTTGTGCAGATGAAAAACACAACGGCGGGCAGCCTGATCCAATAGCAAAGCAGTTACTAGGAGAATTACTAGGTGAATTAAAGAGTGAGGTCCTCTGGTATATTTTTTTTTGTTTTAGTTCACATGCAAAGCATGCTTCTTTCCACTGGAAAGTCTGGTGGAGGACTCAGGTGATGTCATCCAGTATCACTTACTCCCCCGTTGGTTATCTTATAACTTACCACTTACACCACCTTTGGTTGGCTTATCCACTGCGTCCACATAATGTCTTTGTTTACAGCCAAAAGAGATCCCTGATAAGGACAGCAGAAGAGACACCTGAACACTACGATGTGTTTTCTTTTTTCTCATTTTTATCAAAGTCTTACATCCTGGCTGATTATATAACACCTTAATGTCTGTAGGATGGTTAATAGGTAACTGAGATCGAGTTACATCTTGCAGATAATGGCCTTACTCTATTCTTCGTGCTATCACAGCTTGTACCTCTGCTGTCAAGGAAGTTGACTGGTTTGAGGCCCTGTGATGCTCATACTACACTCCTTTTATACTGTACAGTCTGTCCAACATGGAGACAATACTGCCAAACTGCCTGTCTATGATTGTCTGTGGTGGCAGCATTTGCATTGAAGCATGTCCAGATCAAATATTTGTGCTTCTAAGAATACCTTTTGTTTGCCCAATTTTAAAGTCTGTATGATGGCCAGGATTTTCAACATCCAGGACTGTCTATTTAGCCAGCAGTTGTCGTTCCAGTGCTTATAACTAAATAACTAAAAGAGAAAAACATATGGCTCCTCCAGGTTTGCGTGGAGCCATGGCTTTTGCCCTGGCCATCCGGGACACCACGACCTATGCCCGGCGGATGATGTTCTCCAGCACCCTCCTCATCGTCTTCTTCACCGTGTGGGTTTGTGGAGGGGGCACCACTCCGATGCTTTCCTGCATGAACATTCGGTGAGAGAACTGGACTCGTTTCACTATGTGTCATATTAAACGCTTCTTGTTTGGCATGACAAAATATGTGTTCAGTCCAAATGCTCTGTGCTAGTGATGAAATGAGTTTGTTTATTTTATTTGTTGGTAGAGTCGGGGTGGATTCAGACCAAGATAATTCGGTATGTTTATGAAATATGTTTCAATTCAATGGAAAATTACAGTTTTTAATAATTGGTCACAGCATGATTCTTAGGTGGTTGTCCTACAGATATGCTATCAGCTTGCATTCATGTAACGTGAAAAACATCTGTGTGCTTGTGTTGTTTATCTGTGTGTGTGTGTGTGTGTGTGTGTGTGTGTGTGTTTTTGTTCAAGCAGACAACTGGTGTGGAGGGAACCGAGAGGAGAGGAGTCAGACATGAGGGAGCCTGGCCCTTTAGGATGTGGCACTCCTTTGATCACAAGTATCCTTTTTAAACAGTCTTAGACTTGCATTGTCTCTAGGTTAAATTGTCTGTTGGTGTGTATATTGTCTGTGTGAGAACAAGGATCTTAGCAACACAGAAAAGCTAGCCTTGTAGCTTATAAAGGATGGGTTTAAAATCGGCCCTCTGTGAAGTTTATTTTAGTGTCATAAACCTACGAGATAATAGTGAGAACACCACAGACTGAAAAAAACGTGTTCCCACACACTCAGAGCTTTAGGTAATGCTTTAGGTAATGCTAAAATGCTGCCAACTAGGGGGCGATCTTGTTGAGTGCAGCAGCGAGTTCTTTGGGGAGACAGTGGTGAAGGCCTTGACTTTGCATTCCAGGTACCTGAAGCCATTCCTCACGCACAGCGGGCCCCCTCTCACCACCACTCTGCCTGCATGCTGTGGGCCACTGGCCCGCTGTCTCACCACCTCACAGGCTTACCAGGTGAGCCTTGCACACACACACACACACACACACACACACACGCATACACATAACCTCTTCATTTGCTCACAGTCATCACATATACTTAGGAAGTCATTAACATACATATACTTGCATGAACTCTCATTGTAACTCACTTACACACACTGAAATAGAAGCTCACACTCTTACGCTATTCTTTATTATGCACATATAAAGACCTTCATTGAGGATTTATTAATGCTTGCATTCAGACTCCCATTGTAGCTCACTTATTCACACACACAAACACACACACACACACAAATAAACAATTGTGTGCTTGTGGTCGGCTCCAGAGTGGCGGGGATCTGCATGATGAAGACTCGGAGCTGATTGGGAACGAAGGCACGAGCAGCCCCATGTACACGGACATAGCCATCAGTGCTGCAGCAGTTCCTCGAAGCAGCTCCTCCAGCCACTTATATGGACCCACAGTGCCTTCAGGTTAAGCCAAGACACAAGATCCCATGAAGCCCCTTTGCAACCTACTGCCAAATGTGTGGTCCCTCCTTGCCTTTCTAATTAATCCTGCTGTCAGATTTAGAGGCCAATCCATACACATGTTTAGTGTAAACAATAACAAATCACAAGTGTGGTATTTCTGTAGTTCAATGTGTTTTTTTGTTATGGTTTTTTAACCCTTCACACTCCACTTAGTAGGGTGCAATTAATTCCTTCATTTCATATAATAGACACTGACATTTATTGTTATACTTCTGTTTTGTAATAAGCACACTAAATAAGAGAATTGTTTCCTATCCTGAGATAGAATTAGTGTATATTTGTGTTCTGTTCTGTTGTAGGTGTGTACTATTTATTTAGCTTATTTATTTGTCTCATCCACTGGTGATATTGTATGGGTTTTGTTTGTAGTCACTTCTGTCCTGGAGAGCTGCTGTTTCTTTTCCTCTGTAAAACAATTTGCAATATGAATTTAATATTTGAAAGGATGAGAAGTGCTACGTGTTACATTACTTAAAAGCAAGAGAAGTGAGATTAATCATTTTGTTACAGCCAAGTACTTTATTTATTGTGTGCAATGAAAGCTCTAGTGTTGCATTGTGAAAGTCAAACTGTACCTGCAGTAAGTGCCTGAAACGGTTGCCTAACCTTACTCCATCAATAGTGCCATTTTCCCCTATTTCTAAGATTACTTTGTACACTAACAAGACTTGCCTGGAAAGTCCTTGATTAAAGATGTTTGCACTTTGGAGGTTCTGTATGTTCTGTGTTCCATTTTATAACCATTTTATGGTTCATTTTGCTTCACATTTTATAAAGAAAAAAATGTTTTATGAAAAACCTTGTTAAAGTGGCACAGGGAAAAATGAAACGAAACATTATGGCTCCCTTTACAGCACATGAGGAGAAGTGTACAGCATAACACGGTACAGGCTTTCTTGCCCTTAGGTGTATAGTTAGTGGCTCAGAATAGTCTCATGACTTTCGTGTCATTCTTTCCGCATCAGAGTGTGAGAGGCGAAGGACACATTTAAAAATGTTTTAAAGCTTATAGTTCGCACAAGTACTGGATTGGCCGTTTCTTTCATGTGGGCTTATATAATGAGCTCTCATGGCCTTCATAGTCCATAAAAACAGGCTACCATAGCAACTTTGAACAACACGACTTGTGCTGAATCCCAAGTTTAAGTGAGACAGCCTGCTTCCAACGAGCAATGCAGTATAGGAAGTAGCCTACATGCCCCACTGTCTTAAACCAATGGTAGCGTGGACTGAAAACTCCTGGTTCGCAGAGACGGTGACTCTAGAATTTTGATCATATCCTGTCCTCTTTTCAAGTCTCCTGCTTCATTGTACCCGCAGGGTTTATGCGGGTTGTTCAAAGACCAAAGGAAACTTGGACTCGAGAGCGTGCGCAATAATCCAACGTTGATTTCCTTAGATTTTCCGGAGGTGAGTTCTATTTTGTCTATTTGTTCAGTATTAGTAGGATATTCCTGGGAACAACCCATAATCTTAAAGCAACATCAAGTTTCAGACCTTACACTATCATTATTGCGCAATGAGCAGGAAAGCGCACAGGACTAAAGACCGTTACTGCAGTGTGTGCAATGCCAACACAATTAAAAAGTTTGAAATTTACAATTGTTTTCGCAGACAAGGAATTCTCAGTGATTGACAATGGCTAATATGCAATATATAAAAAATGGCTACTATGAATCAACAAATGTGTCTATTTTTACAAAATAGGCTATATGTTTCATGAGTTTAGGCTACTAAAACTTACTAAAATCAGCACTTTCAGTGGACTGTTTACTTTCACCTGAGTGAGACTTTTAACCACAGTGTGCACGTTTGAAAGAAAAGATGAGCACTTCCAATTCCTGCCACACTATCCCTTTGGTTTTCTCTAGTTCTTTCAATTTTGAATTGGTCAACGTTCAGACACCAGAGACATTGAGTTTTATATAGGCTACTGAAAAATTGTCCATTGGAAGGGCGTTGGCTGTATAAATTCTCTGCATGCTGATGGTTATAAATATGACTGTAGAATCTGTTTCTTGTTAAGATTTTTTCACTGTGGGGAAGGAACTCTGTGGCCAGGACATGTGCAGTAGTCTGCAAGGCACTTAAACAATTAACATTCTTCTACTGTTATTTTACTCATACATATGTGCAAACACACAGTGCAGCATGTTCAGCACAACTGGAAAGATCTGAAAATCTGTCATCATCCGTAAACTCAACTCACTCTAACACAGACTCAGTCTGTCTGTCTTACACACATACACACACACACGCACACACACACAGGCAATGTGCTGACACTGACAATATCACCACAAACCACTAAACTTACCACATCATCAAACTAGTGTCTCAACTTATTGTTCAGAGCAATCCAAAAACATTTCAGACCATGGGCCTTGAGTGATTAAGAATAGTAGCAAAGCATGTGAAAAAACAGTGTGGACCTTTAGATGGCTGCTGGCTTGATAAATTAGCCCATCATCTGTTTGACAAAACATATAAGCTTTCAAGGCAAGGCAAGTTTATTTATATTGCGCATTTCATACACAAAGTAGGCAGTTCATTGTGCTTTACAAAGATAAAAAAAAATAAAAAGATAGTGGATAAAATATAGTAAGAAAACAAACAAATAAGATTAAAGGAAAGAGTAAAAAGTTAAAAGAATAATAAGTTGATAAAGGACAACTTTCAGAAGTTATGTTGACGGAAAAGCTGCTGAGACAAAGAGATACATTTACACGATGGATTTATAATCAAATGTATTTTTGCTGTGTATAAAGTATTGGAGGTATGCAAGTTCTTCATTTAAATCCTCCTGCATGAGTTGGGATGAATATTCATTTTCCGTAAAATGCCGCATTTCAGCAGTATCTTTGTAGTATTTTTTTATGCAGCTTTTTTTTTCCATCACAAAGGCCTCAAGCTTCAGACAGACATCCTTATGGTTGAGGATAAGCCAGTTAAGCGGAGCAGTTCTAGACACAAGGCCAGAATGTCTTTAGTGCATGTTTTGTTATTTCCCTTTGCCCCAGCTCTTTCCAGATCAATTTGTTCCAGTCTGAGAGGTGACTCACTGAGGAGGGCCCCGATGGTGCTGCAGCAGCTGATAGCTGTGAAATGGTTTTCCTCTTTAGGTGTGTGCTGAACATGGCAGAGCCGTTTTACAGATTCTGTGCTTCCGTGGTAACCGACATACAGCAGTCACCCCCGACATCCCCCATTCTTTAGATGAACCCTGCTAGAGTGTTTTAAAGATGCCTCAGAGAAAGATTTGTCGAAGTGATCCTATCCACAATGTCCACTGCGCTCAATTTAAGCCTGTTGCCTGCTGGATAAAAAACATGTTTCACTGGAGCTCCTGATACAGGTCCTGTTTTGTACTGCCATTTATGGTTTCATTCAAAGAGGGATTTGAGGGAAACCCAATATGCCTTCAGCGAGTCAGTACCAGAGACTGTCTAGTATGTCTTTATACCCAATTAGGTGACAAATTAGTTGGTTGTGCTGAGTCATAAGGGAAGTGAATTGTGTTTTTGTGTTTGTGTAGGGTTTGGTGTGGTAGCATAGCAACCAGAGGACGGGAGAAGGGCAATTGTTGCAAGGTTGCAAGTCGATAAAAGGTCCATTCAAATGCCAAAAAGGCATTTCTGTTAGTTTTCCCATGCACAAATCCAGAAAGTTATACTGATGAATTGATATGGTACTGAAAACCATTAGATCCCTTCTTTGTGGCCATGAAATGATTTTATATTACCTGTGTAATTGTAGGTAAATATATAGGTATGTGTTTTACACAGTATCACTTCTCAGAACATAAACAGACATAAAACCTAATTTTACCAACTGATAAGATTGCAATGATCGGAAAAGTTATTTATTCTCTCTCCCCCGATTCTGTCTCTCTCTATCTCTCTCTGCTTGTCTTTCTGTCTGTCTGTCATCATCTGACTGTGAGACTGGTGCGGGGCAAATTCCTGATATTCCTCTTTATCATTGTCCAAACAATTTCAGCATATTTGCCTCAGAATGCCTTGCATGAACATGCCTGACGTCCTGAAA
>JAGFZM010000052.1:2743131-2778754 GCA_017657215.1 Limnothrissa miodon | reverse complement strand
GAGAGAGAGAGAGAGAGAGAGAGTGTGTGTGTGTGTGTGTGTGTGTTTCTTTGCCGGTAGTCAGTCATCTGGCTCAAGTTCTGCCACTGTTCTCTAGCCTTCCTGCCTCTTCGATTTCCCCCACATTCTTCAGGGAGGAGATCATGCCAGTGTAACACCCAGCCTCGACCCCCAGTGTTTTCCCAGCTGTGCAGCCAGACAGAGTTGCACTCCTGGCCATGTTTCTTCAAAAGTATCACTCTGCCCCAACGTGTGTTTGTTTTAAGGTGCCTATGGGAATTGATGTCTTTAATTTGAGATACACGGCTTAGTTCCTCATTCCTCTTTTTTAGTACTTGTTTTTCTGTGTGTGTGTGTGTGTGTGTGTGTGTGTGTGTGTGTGTGTGTCTTTGCACATCTATTTCTCCCCCGCCATATGTGTGTATGTGTGTGTGTGTGTGTGTTCAAGTTTCAGGAAGACAGATGTGCCACGAGTTGTATAGAGGTGGAGCGCCAACACAGGAGTGATGTCATTCCTTATTTCTAACTTGGTCACTTCCAGTGGTAAAGAACAGCACCACACCCGTTTATGGTCTTTTTTTAACCACCTATCCAGAGAGAGAGAGAGAGAGAGAGAGAGAAAGCAAAAAGTTGAGAAAATGGTTCTAGAGAGATGTAAAACGCATGCATGAAGATGTGGAGAACACATGTAGGAGATATGCTTTTGGCAAAATTCGACGTTATTGATGGTCTTGACTTTTGATAGTTTCTTTGTTGCTAAAGTTAAATGTATTATTGTAGATTAATATGCAGATGGGCACGAAGGTATTTTCCCCTGGGGCAAGCACTGAACAACTGGCACCTTGCCAACTGTGCCTCTAAATGGCATATGCAAGAGGTACCTGCACTCTGATGTAGAGATCAGATAAGACAGATTGTGCATCTGAATCCGGTTTCAGCATGGTCTGGCACGAGGGAAGATGAGAGGCTTGATGTCATGATGCCAAGGTTGGCTCTGTCTTCTCTCCCTGTTCTGCATGCCTGAACTTTGATGCACGCTCACTGTAAGAGTGTCACCAGGTAACATGGTTGGGTGTTTTTGTTTGGAAGGACAGAGGAGGTGCCTGTTAATGATTTTGATAGGATCCATATTTCCTCTGGGTCTTGAGGAAACTTAACATGAGAGTTTGTGTGTGCACAGTATGCACATGTGTGCATGTGTATGTGTCTGTGTGTGTATGTGTGTTAGAGTTAGTCTGCAGACAGAAAATGGAAAGTGCTTTGGGGCAGTGTGTTCAATGCAATGCAGTTGGACAGGGACAGAAATGTGGAAACATACCAGGAACATTGCTTGTGAAAAGAAGGAAAAGCAGAAAGAAAGGGAAGAAAAAGTATAGGCAGGGAGGTGAATTTGGGCAGGTAACTCAGGAAGAGCCCTGAGATTTGAGAATAGATCTGGGGGCCTCCTTGCTGTGAACCACTTTCTGACCACGACAAGGTTCAGGGAACAGCACTGCAAAACAGACACCGCAGGAGACATTTGCCATTTAAAATATGAATCGCTGTGGGTCTGTAACTTTAAGCTTATCATCGAGGCTTGGCATGTTTATTGGCATGTCTTGAACTTGCAATGAAACCAATATGCCAAAATAAATTCAGAATAAATTATTTTCAATAAATAGCTGCATTATTGCATTGCATTGTTTAAAAAATAAATCACCCATGTATGCTTATGAATCATAGTTTATTATATTAGTACTGTGGTTAGGCTTTAAGCAGTCATCCACTTTCCAGACGGTACCCAATGTACACATATGCACACACAAAAAGAGAGTGAGAGAGAAAGAGGGAAAGATTTTTCTACAATTGCAATGCAAATTTTAAGCATTTATCCACGACCACAACACAACTTCTTATAAGAAAGGGTGTCTGTGACTCCACACCATGAATCTGCTTGTGACACTTTCACCACAATCCCATTAATTATGAATACCTTTTGTTAGATTACTCAACCCTTAACTGTTTACACCTTAAAGCTGTTTATGTCATTTATCATTCTATGCATTCTACGTCTGATGTCTGATTACACTGATTATGCCTCTCTTATATCCATATAATGCGAGGGTATGTATTGTGGGGGTACCTCACCCTACTGGGGGGCAATGGGAGCACAGAAGAATGGGGACGAGTGATTGTGTGTCTGCATTGTCTTAAATAATTATTAGCCCTATATCCTTTTTAAGCGCACCTTGAGGATTGCGATCCAATTTCGTTGTATTCTATGCAATGACATTAAAGTATTCAATTCAATTCAATTCAATACAACTCCATGACATTGCTGGAAAATTTCGTTGTTCGTCTCAGAGCCATTCTGACATATGTGCAGACATGCTCACACCCAGACTCTGAACACACCTAGAAAAGTGGATGGAATGGAAATGTAGTAGAATACGTGCAGTTAAAAGTCTCTGTCCCTTTAAACATTGAGGCCAAATTCAATTGGTCCTAGAAACATTCATTTGTGTGCGGTTGTTTGAAATGATAAATGGCATAGAGACCTAATTGGGTAATATTTCCAATTTGGAAACCAGAAGGACTGATCCTCCCCTGGTATCAGGTTATTTATTGAGCTTTAAATCAAATTACTTCATGCTGCAGCAGAGCAAGTCTGTCTCCCGTCGCTTAGCCCATGTTGTCCCTTCGCAACCAACTCTGAGCTTTTATCAGGCACGACTCAGGCAGGTGGAAAGCATAGAACAGGAAGATAGCTTTGTTACCCATGGTGATTACATAGCACCCATAAAAGCGGAACAAACAGAGTCTTATCAGTTTTATCAGTTATGTGTCCCAGCAAACATGTTGCACCATGGCTGTTTCAGTGTCACTGTTTTGTTTTCGGGGATAGAGAGACCCCCAAAATTCTTAATTGCCTTCTGCTTTTCTCTGAAATGTCATAACAAGTATAGTCTTACTTTGCAGGCCTGTGTAAAAGCCAGACGTTATGTTATGTCTGGCAGATGACAAACTTTACTGGTAAACCTCAGAATTACAGTGGTAACTGTTTCCTTCTCTCCAAACAATAGTCTTTTTTGCCTCCCTCTCTTGCTCTGCCTCGGTCTCCAATTCTCCAACTCTTGCTCAAACCTATGCCCTGTCTTTGACATCTGACTGCTGACTGAGATTACTCCTGATTTCCAAATAAGATCACGTTACTCCGGGTCATCACGCTGCTGTTGGTGTAATAGCTCATGGTTGCTGGATGGGAGCGTCTGGCCATTTCCTCTGGGACCTCCCTTCTAGTGGTGTTGTCTTGGCGTCTGGTCACCAAAACACACACAGAGCGCTTACTCACCGATGCTGCACCCTCTCCTCTGTCTGTCTCTCTCTCTCTCTCACACACACACACACACACACACACATTCACTTGCATAGACGCACGCTTACACATCCATTCACAGGCCAGGACTTCGACCCCCATCGCCCCTTCACACCAGCCCAGCTTGCAGCCATGTCGGACCGCTTTGACTGTTTCTACTGCCGCGATGACCTGAACGGCAAAAAGTACATCAAGAAGGAGGAGAAGCCCGTGTGCATGCGCTGCTTCGAGAAGTTCTGCGCCAACACCTGCACCGAGTGCCGCCGCCCCATCGGAGCCGACTCCAAGGTGAGGAGGCAGTGGCCAACACAGCGCGAATTTGGGCTGTCTCATCATTACTGTATGTGCTTATGTTCTGTGCTTCTATGCTTATAAATGGACTTTTACCCTCTCACCAATAGCAATAACTAAATATGAATGATTGAATATGAGAGAGAAAGAGAGGAGAATAGGAATATACATAGAGAGAGGAGAAAATATATGTATATAATAAATATATATGAATGAAAAAAAATGAGTTAATAAATCTCCCATTTAAAACTAGGTTGGTTGACACGTACACAGGCAAGTAGCATATCTGTATCATGTAAAATATTAGTTCTGTATTATCCATTAATCCCTGTAATCATGTGTTAGCCCACCACCCTGACTATATCATGCTGTTGGTACAGACAGCTGCGCATTCACTAATCCTCGGTTTCTCATCAGGAGCTGCACCACAAGAGCCGCTACTGGCACGAGGCTTGTTTCCGCTGTGCCAAGTGCTACAAGCCCCTGGCCAAGGAGTCCTTCAGCACCAAGGATGACCGCATCCTGTGTGGGAAGTGCAGCTCCCGTGAGGATGCCCCACGTTGCCATGGCTGCTACAAACCCATATTGGCAGGTGAGACCCTCCCCTCAAATCAAGGGGAGCTAATTGACAATCACTTTGTCACTTGTTATCTCAGTGTCTCTGTGTGTACCAAAACATGTTGAGTTGTTGATGCCGATTAAATGTCTTGATTTGTTGAAGTTTGTGGAATCACATACTGAAGGTGTTGTGCCAATTTCCACTTTTTTATTTTGGATCAATCATTTAACAGATCATCCACCAACTAAGATATATATGCTATAAATAATTATATATTATAACATATTATATTATAATTACTATACTATAAGTTTGAGGCATTGAATGTATTGTTCTAATCCTGCCGAAACCAGTATAGACTGCTTTCATTTCTAATGAGTGCTGTAATTCAAACACTATGCCTCACCATGTGACTTAGGCAAATATTTGTTCGAGCGGTTCAGGTGATTACTAATTCTGTGGAAGAAGAACAAGCTTGGGTGATTTAGGTCATCATTAACTAGTTCAGTAACTAGTAACATGGCTGATAAATGCACTTAACACATTAATGACAATACTCACGTGACTGTTCGCCTGTAGGCTCAGAGAATGTGGAGTACAAGGGCAATGTGTGGCATGAGGACTGCTTCATCTGCTACCAGTGTAAAAAGCCAATCCGCTCTCAGAGCTTCATGACCAAGAACGACAACGTGTACTGCACCAACTGCCATGAGAAGAAGTTTGCCAAACATTGCTTCAGCTGTAAGCAGGTACATGTATGCTAATTCATTTTTTTTTTAAATGTCTGAAAAGGAAACCACTCAACACCTCCTTGAGGAATCGGCGTTGCATAGCTGAAGGACTGTTTGCAGCTGTGGATGTACTCGTATCGCCTACATACGTTGTGTGTTTTTTTAAGATTGAGTCAATTTGCTGAAAGCAAGTAGCTGTTTGTTATCAGTGATAACTCGATGTGGCTCACACACACTCGACACACTTGACATTAAAGCCAAGCTGTGTTAAATCCGGTGTTAATTGTCCTCCCAGCCCATCACCACCGGAGGGGTGAACTACCAGGACCAGCCCTGGCACTCGGAGTGTTTTGTCTGCACCAAGTGCAGGAAGCCGCTGGCTGGGACGCGCTTCACCTCCCACGAGGAGAAGGCCTACTGCGTGGACTGCTACAAGAGCACAGTGGCCAAGAAGTGCACAGGGTGCAACAGTCCCATCACAGGTCAGGAGTTGTACACAGAGTTGCACACATGGTTATGCATTTGAGGCACATTACATTTTATACCCCTGTTTCTTGCTCTTTCTCTCTCTTTACTCTACACAGAGACACACACACACACACACACCTTCTATAATTATGGTTTCATATTTTTGACATATCACATTCCTTGTCATCTAATCTATTGTAGGGTTTGGTAAAGCCACAAATGTAGTGAACTACGAGGGCGGCTCATGGCACGACTACTGCTTCAACTGCAAGAAGTGCTCGCTCAACCTGGCCAACAAGCGCTTCGTTGCTGAAGCTGGCTCCATCTACTGCTCCGACTGCGCCAAGAAGTTGTGAGCTCACGGCGAACCCACCAGAGGCCTTGACCTGCCATACAGGATATGGTGCAATTATGTACAGAATATCAGTGTCACTCTTAGCAGATGTCCAGATGGACAGAGGTTTTTCATGGATCCGATAAAACTATAACTTGCTCTGTGATTTTCTGTAGGTACTGAATGTCCTCTACATCTGTGATATGTGTCTCTGTCGTAATGGAGGGTCCATGTGTATGTTATAATACCCCCTTTTTTAAGCAGTGTTAAATAAATCACCGTGGCTGCTCAGTAAAATCATTTAATGACCAGGTTTTGTAACAGTCTATCTCATGTTATCTGGACTGAACCTACAAATCAATTTTAATTGCCCGTTTCCACCCTAGCTGAGACTTTTTCAGAGCAACCGTTCATATACAGTATACAATAGGTGAACTGAACTGATGAGTGTTTTATCACAGTATGTGCCTTATTTAATGAGCTAAAGCTGACATATAAATGAAACCTCCGATTAGGCCACTAATAATGCATAATAAAACTTTAAGCATGAATAAACTTCAACCCGTCGACCTGTTACTCTGATACTTTCTACTTACTATTGTGTTATTGTATGTTCTAATATTCTGTCTCCCTGAGATAACAATAGTCAGAGCCAGACTACATTCTGATGTTATAGTTTGACTTGTTAGAATACTAGACACTTTCACTGCATAATAATCATGTCTGTGAGATGTTTATCAGAGTTCATATGAGCATTTTAAGTTATTGTTTAATATTTATCATGGTTTAGAAAAAAATTGTTTGTTTATTAGGTTGGGGGCATGTTCAGATTAGAAGTAATTACTGTCAGTCAAAGTAAATGAAGTGGTTGTTTTCACATAGATATGATGTCTTGTTCTCATCCAATATTTGTCAAGCTTTGCCATAAATCTACACTACAGACTCATACACATGAACACAAATAACTGTAAACCCAAATGCATTGATGTGTGTGTGAAGAACATGAGACTATTCAAAAGAGGGAGACAAAAATACAGCAAGTGCATATTGCTGTCTATATATGCTATATTTCTATAATATAGATGAAAGTTTCATAGAATTTGTTCTGTTCTTAAGGTTATATATTATATAACCTTAAGAACAGAACAAATTCTATGAAACTTTCATCATTCCCTTAAAACATGTAATTTTGTTGCCGTTGTGGATATGACAGTTTGCATAAAATTGGCCATATATACTTTAATCTAAGAGCAAGTCCAACTAGATTGTTGATTGGATCAATTCTTTACATAATTATATCCATTATATTATATACAGTATTATTAGATTTTGTTATAAAAACAACTTAATTTTTGAAGGGGGTTGCACATACAATATATACAGACATGACAAAAATTGTATATGCGTATGTATGTGGATGTTCACATTTTTGTCTGTATAAATCATATATAAGACGAGTTTAGATGCATTCCTCCTTCAAAAATGAAGTTATTATGTTATAAATCTGTTGTAACTATCTATTGTAATAAGTCTATACAGTAATGACGAGCACAAAATCTCAGGTCCCTCCTCATCATAAAAGAAAAAAGGCAGTGCTGGTCTTAGATGTGTGGGGTCAATGCAATTCCCACCGATAGGGGAAGGATCTAGAGGCGTTGGAACTGGATGCGTCTAGGAGTCTGGCGGGGGCCAGTGTTGTCCAGAGCACATCACACGACACAAACGATACATCCTTCATTGCCAACAGACAAATCTGTAATGTGAGGAAACTGTTGGATTTACTGAATTCTCCATCAGAAACACTCTTCAGAGGTGTGACTGCCTTTGGTAAGGAAAAGCATTTCACTCTTACATGTATGAGACATGTTCTTTAGAATTGTATTTAAAACATTTTTTGAGGCTGTTAGTAAATAGGCGAGTTATATACAATGTAAGCTGCAAAAGACAAGCAAATATGAAACTATATTTGAATGAAAATAATTTGTGACTGTCTCATTTCAAATCAAAGCAGGCACATTTTATCTTTCTGATATATGTTGGTGTGTGGATGTGTGTGTGTGAGAGAGAGAGAGAGGGAGGACAGAGAGAAAAGTTTAATTAAAAGGAACTTGTAAAATCGTTTGACCTCATGAATCTCCTTTAATACCTTAGTTTGACAGGTAAAGTGTGTTTGTTTTAGACCTTTATAACACTTGGGTTGCACATCTCAATGGACTCAGTGATCAAACAAAGGACACAGGTAGAAGCTTATCAGCAATGTCCCCATCACTATCCTAGCTGGATATAAACTAATTTTCCATTTTCAGTCAATCAGTTGTGTCGTAGAAACTGCTGGGTTATTCCATAATATGTATACATGTTTGTGGAATACTTTTCAGTTGTCAATTAATCTTTTTTATATTTTAAAACAAAGGTAAAACTTTGTCCCCAGGGCTGATCATGAAGAACCAGACAAAAATATTCACCTCTTTAGTTACTTTGGTACTGTACAGCTCCTCCTTCATCAATGCAGGTACAGTATTTTTTTTATATACTTCCATTAAATATATCATGCTATAGATATCAATATGCTAGTAAAAGTCCATTCTCTGGAATCTGTTGCCTAAATATTATTATGCTGCTTAAAAGACTTAAAAGATTTATTTCATAGAGAGGTCTGACATTAAACATATACAAATGCCTCTGATGCTTAATATATACAGACTTTAAGTAAAGTGTTAGTAATTGGTCTTTGTTGGGCACTACCTACACTAAAAACATTTTGAACACACAATAAATGAAGACATACGGAACATTCTATACAATATAAGAATAACAGAAAAGTTAAACATCTTCCTAATTGCAATAAATCTCTAGTGCTTCTAATTCCATGGCTCCGTAATACCCATTAAGTGTACTCTAAGACTAAGAGATTAGAGAGACATTAGAGAATCAAGGAAGTAGAATGGTATGCCTTCTCTCTGACTCCCTTGCATGGGTTCTCTCCACTAGATCCTGTCAATGAGCGTTTGTGGGGCAAAAGCGTCAATTTCATGGGACTCGGCTGCACCCACTGGGAGCTGGCTTGCCACATCCCAACCCTGCAACAATTCACCATCTGCGTGGACTTCCAGAGGTCCATCTCCACTGAACATTGGACTGTTTTCATGTACAGCACCCCTGCACAGGAGCGTGTGGATATTGGTCTAAAAGGAAAAGACAAAAACCTTTACATCTGGCTCTTTGGAAAAATGTGGAGTTCGAAATTATCAATCTGCCTCAACGTCTGGTACTCTGTCTGCATCACTTGGTCACAATTTGCACTGTCGCCAAAACTGTACATAAATGGAAAGTCTGTTGAGATTCAGTACAGTGAATTAGAGTCCCTGAGTGCTTCAAGAGGACATATAATTGGCGGCGGCCACTTCACCCTGGGGGCATCACATTACCTGGACGAAGGTAAAACCCAGCTGGAGACAGGGACAGACTTCCAGGGCAACGTGGCCTTCTTTCGCTGGTGGAACCAAACACTGCCTGCCAGCCAGATTGAGCTCTGCATGGAGGGTAACGTGGTGAGATGGGTGTCTGACGATTGGATCACACATGGTTGTGCCCCTGTTGAGGACAACCATCTACAGTGTGGTGAGTCCAAATTTCAGTCAGCAAGAGAAATGAGGTCTGGAAATGATGTCCACTGGCTTTGGATTAAACATGGTGCATTTCAATTTCATTTATTTATGACAACCGGACTTGACAAATGACAAACTGCTTTCTCTTTCTTATATCTCTTCAGTGTGGTCGCTGTATGAAGTTCATCTGATTACTGTCATTCAACAGGATGATGTCAAAAAGATGAACGAATACCAAGCAAGAGATCTGGTCCATAACTGGGTAAATGGCAGAGGAAGATATACAGTTCATGACTGTCATTAATTAAATGTATCATTTTAAAACACTTGGTCTTATATTATACAGGTTGAGATGGTTTTGCCATCTAATATGTATATCCATACTGTGTGGGTTTCAAAATTCAAAAGGTATTGCTTCTATTCCATTTTACAAAGATATACATGGAACACATTTTAAATACACATACACATATTTGATGATTTCAGGAATTAACACAGCAACACCTTTTTTGTTTCCTTTAAAGACTGTTAACCACAGCGGGAAAAACAGTTCTCGAGGTAATGTCTAATTTATATCACATTACTGTATGCAAAAAGTGTAGCCTATATATCTGTAAAATATATTGCAAAACTGCAATCATAATAGCGCACATGCTATAATAATTTCTATTATGACAAATAGTAATGATTTTCAAAGTATGAATCTCAAATTGGTTATCTTGTTTGTGTTGAACAACAGGACAAAGAATTGGTACCAATAATTAAAAAGTAAGCAAATTGTTTTAATCTGCACACCCAGACATGAAAACACACACACACACACACACACACACACACACACACACACACACACACACACACACACAATGATGACCTTTTATTTGATGTCCAGGTTCAAATGTTTGGTGTATCTGAATGTAATCCCTGGTGCTAACGTCAGCTCGGTCAGGCAACAGGTGACATCGTTACTGCAACAGGAATATTCTACTGGACATGTTGTTCTGAGTACAGTAAATGGCTCAATCAATGTCTACCCTGTGGGTAAGATGAATTACAACCTGTTGAGCAATTTCACACTGAAAACATACTTTTTTAGAACATTTCTCTACCCACTAGATGAGGACCTGCCTATATGTCAGTATCTATGTGAATACATTGTATTTTTATTTTCTTTATTCTTCTGAGTTCTGATGTACTGTATAGTTCTTGGTCGGTATGGTGATATTTTTGACAAGTTTCACTGAAAAACCAGTCCAAGAATACACAGATTAGCATACTTGGTGAAGACTATTAATATCTGCTTTCTAGAGTCATTCCCAATGATCACTATGGAACCTCCTCCTGAGATTGAGACTTCAGTCTCAACAGTGTCAACCACAACCTCTCCAGTTGGTAAGATGTCTGCACCAAGATCTTTCCAAAAACTGATCAGCATCAATTTTGCATTGTGTGACTGTAAAAAAAATACAGTCATAAAAAAATACAATACAAATCAATTTTTTTTTTTACTGTTCTTTGACTATTGACTCCCCTGAATATAGAATTTTCCAACAAGTGAATTTGTCCCAGCCCCACAAACCCATATCTTAGTCTGTAACAATAACAAGATACATGAGCATATAATGACTTTGTTTGATCATATTGGCAATGTGATATCAATATATTTAATATGCCATACCAATATAATCAATACATTGTTTGTCTAATGTTTCCCGCTAATATTGTAATATATTACAGTAACGTAATATAGGCTTATCCTTCTGTCATTTAAGATCCAGGCCAAACCACTGGCTCCTCTACTTCCACCCTATCAGTGCTCAGCCCTACTACAGAGGGGAGTCTTTCAGGTATGTGCTATACAGCTCCACTCAGCAGTAAGTGGGGTTTAATGAGGAGAAGGCAGCTGAATATACTAACTTTGAGATAATACAGTCAGATAGGCCTATTCATTTTACCGGTTTCATGCACCACAGAGAGTTTTTTCAGGGTGGATCTGACGGTCACACTCAAAGGTTCATCACTGAACGTAACACAGGATATACTAAATTGGGTATGTATACTGTACGTGCAGCTTTGGCCATGTAATGCTGTGCCTCTCTTCTAATGAACACATTTATCTCTTTGCAGATCAATGAAACTTTGTCCAAGCAGAACATGTCTTTTTTGAACTTCCTTTTGTTGTGGAGGTCTCAAAGGTCAGTTCATTTTGAGTCTATTTCTATTTCAGAGTTTATTTCTATTTGAATTAGACTGTTTTGTATAGCCTGCATACTTGCCATAAACAAATTTATGATAAAAGTTTTTCAAGTACAACCCTGACCGAAGTGACTAACAGCAGATGAAATCTGTCTTTGTGTTTGCTTGATGTTGTGTCGTACAGTTCTCCTCCAATTCAGAATGGACCTAGTGATCCAGGACAGGTATGTGTTGTATTTATACATCATACACATTGGTATTATGCTTTTTTTTTCATAAATCCACCCTTTAATTTTTAACCATTATGTGCTTTGCAGTCATCCATCACCTCTAAAACAAGGTATGATGGAACTCAATATAGGTTAGCAACAGGATTTAGCAATTCACTTACAATTCAATTCATGTTTCACAGGGCTAAATGCTATGTGTTTAGTCTTCAATCTAATGCATCTTCTTATATGAAATGCAATCTAATATGTTGTCCTATATTATATGAGATTAATATAATTCAAATTGCCTTATCTACATTTTACATAAGTGTGTACCTTGACCCTACATGCAGACACAACTGCAGGTTCCAAGTACAAGCAACTACATCCTACTCCATAAACAAGACTATTGACCAAATCCGCAACTGTCTTGGTGCGCCCTACTCACATGGTGCCGTCACCCTTGAAGCAGATCCTGACCAGATCTTAGTCTCCCATATAAGTGAGTCCTACTTGGCATAGGATAAGAGCCGATTGTCTCCTCTTTGGACAGTATGCGACTATTTTGCAATATGTAACATTTTGCAAATCTTGTGTTTTTACTTTTTATAAGCCCCAGGTCAGTGTCCTAATCAGCAGCACCAGACCAGATATGGTCTGTTTGAATGGACGAAGACGAGCGCCCAGCATGTGGCGTCATTCCCCTGTGAGGGAAACTCTAGCAGGACAGCAAAAAGGAATTGGTGCGTCAACATTAGTACGAGACAAAAATGAAATATCACAGTAAACTATGCTAATCTTTTGTTAGTATCTGTTCAGATCTTAATGCAATTCTAATGTTGCTAGTGTCTTGGACAAATTTTTGTGACCCTGACAGAAAATTGCATGTCACACCGCTTGTTTGCCTAAACACCTACATAAGCATAAATAGGCCCAGTGTGACATTTCCAGACGAGGATGTGTAGCGACAAGCCGGTGCCTCGTGCTGTCTTGTAAAACAACTCAACAAAGATAGCATTTTATTGCCCCCTCTGGTCTCTTCGTATCCTCCCATTTGTTGAGTGCTGCGCCAGCCTGCATCCTCATCAGAAAGTCATTAATGGTTAATGGTTATCAATAACGAGTGGTTTTTATCATCTGTTGTTGATTAGGCAAACACGTTATTTGGGGGGAATTACAGGTGAGAGCAAACATGTCTTCTAATACAGAGAACTGATATGAGCTCTTGGATTGTGTTGATCCAGAGATGCTGAATCTGTTTGCTCAAAAAATCCGTACAGTGGTTGGTGTCCTCTCAAAAACGGCACGTTCCTTGCTCTCAGTCATACCCAAGAAGGATCCCTATAATCGATGTACTGTATAACAAAAAAAAAAAAACAGTACTGTAGTGCAGACAGTACTCAAATACTCACAAAATTAACATCATTGTGTTATTATGAGATACAGTAATGGACAATATTACAACCTGCTGCAAAGAATTTATCGGCGGAGTGGAGTTACTTCTGTTAAGACAACTCTACTCAACTCTGTCAGACTGGTGTGCTGCTATCCACTGGTTGCAACTCTTGCAAAACTAACATGTGTTAGTTTTAAAGCTAATTGTTTTTTTTTCTGTTACTGTTCCATTTTCTTTGGTAAGCTGATTCCAATGTTGCACACTGGTTCAATCATTGCTTTCAATGCCTTTCATAGTTGTTAGTGAAAAGAGCTTTTACAGTTGCTATTCATTTCTCTGGGTGATAACATTAACCAAGCATCACCTTCCTGTTTATCGTCTTCCACTGTTTTCAGCTATTTGGCCTCCAATAACATAGCCACATGGGCCTCCCCAGATCTCCAGCAGTGCCCATTTGTAGTGACAACTATCCCCGACCTCGATGACATAGAGGTGACTGAAGGTAACCATCTTAGCCCCTGTGACAGAATCTGTGAATGGAGACACACAACCATACTCTAGACCAGACGAATAAAATATAAACATAAACATACAGACATTGCAGTGGGGTCTATTTGCTTAACTTTTACACTATCACAGTTCTAGTATCACAGTCTTGGTTCTGCGATTTTTTAATGATCATGCATGCATGTACCTTCTCCAGAGAATGCACACGATGTGTTGGACATGATCCAATGCCTGTTGAGTAACCACACAGATCTGAATGACGACGAGCTCGTCACCATTGTGAACAAGCTAGGTGTGGTGGTTAATGTCACAACAGTGACTCCCCCGCTGGGCAAGGTCATTGTGGAGATCCTCTCTGATATCCTGGAGTCTAACAGCAACTTCCATCACATCACAAATGAGTGAGCAGCCTATCTGTATGCTTATCTGTAAACGAGTGAACTTGTGTAAATTTAAAAAACTACACTCACTAATTAACTAATTATCATTATATATTTAACTTTGCTAAGCATGTTCACTGGTTATGAACACTGAAATTCACACAATTTAGTTTACTTACTACTTAAGTAAGGTTTTAACAATGTTTACTGTACTAGTTGGCTAATGCCAAGTTTCTAAGATGTAACTGGTGTATTACAGCAAGCCAGTTGAGTAATACTGTAGATATCTTGATATCTTATGCATAAAAGCCATTTTTTGTCAGTCAACTAATGAACCATTTTTCTGATCTAGTTAACTGAGGCTCCCTATTGCACATAATTATAATTAGAAGGTATAAAACTATATTTATGCTTTTCATTGCCTCCCATGTTTCAAACATATGAATATGTCAACCAATCACAGCGTAGAATTTCAGAAAATATATCCACAGGTTTTGTGTGTAATTGAGAAAAACGGAAAGCTGTCCAACAGCCATACTTCTGCTCTGCATTGCAGTATTCTCTACATCACTGAGAGCATTGGGGACAGATTGACAGGCTTCTCTGGAGACAACATCAGTCTGGTGGCTCCAGGATTAGCTGTATCGGTGGTGAACGTTGACTCAGACCAGTTCCAGAGTCTGACGTTTGGAGTGTCCTCGCAGGGCCAGGTGCCTAAGGTGAGGACCACACAGCACTGGTCCTCAAGGCTCCTGCTAACAGAGCATGTGCTAAAGTCAAAGAAATAATCTGGTATTCTTTTAATGTCATATTCCCTGTAATGATAAAAAAGGAATCTTTAATTTCCTGTCCTTCATGTACAGAATGCTTCATATGTTGTGCCTGCACCTGCCACTTTTAATGATAAAAATGAGAGCTCTTTGATATCACCTATTCATTTCATTTGCCTCTTTTATAACATTTTCTCTTTGTAATGAGAATAATAAAAGTCTTTGTAGTCCTTACTGTACATGCATTTTATGGCTGTTTTGCTACAGGTTTACATCAATCAGGATCCCTTTGACTGCACAGTGGCTTTCATCTCCCTGCCCCCCTCGCTGCAGGCCAGCTTCCCCTCCGGCCTCGGCTACCAACCCCGAGTCCAGTTCCAGTTCTACGGAACCCCAGCTCTGTTTAAGGTGCACCAGTCAAGTTAACGCCAAAGTCTCATTTGGATTTTCTTTTGAGTTGTGTTTTAACTGTATATTTATCAAACCTTGCCAGACACATGGTCACAACAGTTCGAGTGCAAGCGCAAGACAAAAAAAATACGATTCTCACAAAAAAATAAGACACTCTCAAAACCCAAATCACACGTGCAAAACAGAAAGACCAAAAAAAAACAGAGAACTTCAAAAGGGGCACAACTAGAAAAGAAAAAAGGGCAATGGCAAATTATAAAAAAAAAACTCCAATGTTAAAACACAACAGCATATAGGGTGTATTCAGTACATGTGTAAGTTTAATATATCCTCCTAATAATTTAACTTTATTCTGTTGGCACTATGGTAGCACTCTGTATGTAGCAGTCTATAAGTCTTTAAGTCTATAATTTTAAACCATCCACTATATGTAGACACTTACCTTATCTATACTTGATGCTGCACAACACTGGCATATTTCCTTAGGATGGACGGAGGCACAAAGTACTGGACACTTTTGTGGTGTCTGCTAGTGTCACCAATGCCACACGACCAATCCAAGGTCTGAAGCCACCAGTAGCAGTAACACTGCATCACCTACAGGACAAACCAGTGAGTTGCACCTGGAGACCATGCCTTATCACATACATACACCACTATCCTTGTTACATAGACTGCACGTATGTTATCATTTGTGTTTTAATTTGTAGATGGAGAAAAATGTGATGTGTGCTTTTTGGAATTTCAGCAAGATAAACCACAATGGTGAGTTAACATCAGTGTTTATTAGTTTGGAGACAAAGAAAAGAAAACAACTGTGTATCAATCCTTCGCCGTGTCTGTGAGCCCACACATAAATAAATGAGTATGGACGTGTAGCTACATGGATGTGCACAAATCCAATGAAATGACATGAGGCTATCAACTTGTGTTCATTTGTAAGTGGCACATCTGGCTTGTCTGTTGTTCTTCAGGTAGACTTGGCAGCTGGGATCCCACAGGATGCTATTTACATAACACTTCCTCTGATCAAACTACATGCCTTTGTGATCATCTCACACATTTTGGAGTCTTACTGGTACAGATGCATAATTCTGCCTTTTATAATGTTTGCTGTGAATAAATGATGCCATCTTATTCCTGCTAAATGCATAAATAAATAAAACTATGCACAAATAAATGATGCATAGTCTTATTCCTGCTGCTTTAAAATGGCAATGAATTGTTTCCTGTTCCTAGGACTTATCCAGGACTCCTTTGGATGAAAACAATGAAGAGATCTTGACCATCATCTCATATATTGGTTGTGGAGTCTCCTCAGTCTTTCTTGGAGTGACGGTGTTAACATACATTGCGTTTGAGTAAGAACAATGTCTCACAGTCACACAAAAAGAGTTTTGAATATTCATGTTAAAATTATTTGATCTCAGTATTGGATTGTTCATAGAATCTTGCCCAAAAGATGATCTTGATCATGGTAGGACACACAGAACAAAATGCTTAAAACTTAAAGGTTAAGTGTTTTGGCTTATAATGGCTGCATTAGACTTGTGAATGCTATACAGTAGTTTAGCTAGCTATACAGTAGTTTAGCTAGCTACACTAGTTTAGCATCCTCAAGGGTCCCCTTAGGTACCTGGGTCCCTCGATAAAGTGCTGCAGAAATAAGTTGTTTTTAATGTTATTCCTGTTACGAGGGGATGTCAGGAACATTCCTCTGAATTATACCACAGGAAGCTTCGTAGAGACTACCCATCTAAGATCCTGCTGAACTTGGCACTGGCTCTGGAGGGCCTCAACCTCACCTACCTGCTCAACTCCTGGCTCTCCTCGTTGGGCAGCTCCGTCCTATGTGTGGTGGTGGCCATCACCATGCACTACTTCCTGCTGGCCTCCTTCACCTGGATGGGCCTGGAGGCAGTCAACATGTATTTTGCCCTGGTGAAGGTCTTCAATGTCTACGTGCCCTCCTACATCCTCAAGTTCTGTGCTCTGGGATGGGGTGAGACCTTTGATGAGTTGGGTCTGTTATGGGGTTATGGTGGTAGTTTTTAAGATAGTGCTATTATGTTGGAAAGCGAAGTATTGAATTCAGGATGATTAATCAGTGAATTTCTTCAAGTCATCAACTATCCATATGCAAGGTTATTTTATTATTAACAGATTTTAAATCTCTTTGAAAACTAATTTGTAGTAGAATGATGACATACTTGCACTCACAGCATAGATGGTAACCCATTAACTTAAGCCATACAGTAACAAGTATCCAACATGGCTTTTTGAAAATTCTCTGTTCATATCTTTTGGCTTGTGAATAATTTCCCACATGGTATAATTGTAAAACTGTAGTGTAAAATATTTTATATGTTTGATGGTATATCTTGGTGTCCTGCAGGAATTCCTCTCATTGTTTGCAGCCTGGTTCTCATTTTGAAAACAGAAGTGTATGGCAGTGCTCCATATGGTTCATCCCTTGAGCCATCTGATGATCTGTTGTAAGTAGATTTAATGTAATTGGGTTCTGTGCTATAGTGACTAAAAGCCAAGGATGGCAAAGGTGTGTGTAAAAGTCAATGTGTCATAAGAAATTTTATATTTTGGCATGGATAACAAAGGCTATGTATCAAGTGATTTACTATACTACTTTTGTATACTAACAACAATGCTTCTATTTATCAATGTTCTCTAGCCTACATATTGTATTGATGTAGCAGCACTGCCATAGCCGTATCCTTAGATAGCAATGGGCTTATGATCTTTCTGTGGGCTTATGACTTTTCTGTGGCACAGTTGCTGGGTGCAGGATGACGTGGTGTTCTACGTGTCTGTGGTGGGCTACATCCTGCTGGTGCTGCTCTGCAACGGGGCCGTGTTCCTGGTAGTCTTGGTGCAGCTGCGCAACATGCGCTTCAACCGACCGCCAGGCACCCGCAGCAACCTTCTCAAGGACCTGCGCGGCGTAGCCAGCCTCACCTTCCTGCTGGGACTCACTTGGGTGGTGGCGTTCTTCGCGTGGGGGCCGGCCAGAGTGCCTCTCCTCTATCTGTTCTCCATCCTCAACTCCCTGCAAGGTGGAAACACAACTCACAGCCAGGGGAATAGCTAGGAACTATGACATAAAACTATGACATTATTTTTTGCGCCAAATTTTGAAAACATTGATAATGTTTTCCAGGGGCCCCATGTCAGTGCCAGCCCCTTAGAATCATCCGGCAGCACCCATGTTTACAACACGTCTTGAGCAGTGATATACAAGAACAATGTATTAGACACTGCAGGAACAGATGCTGATTTCATTTTCCTAAATGTTGACTGAATTTTACCAATTATAGATGACTGGTAGTTTACTGGAATTTAAGTTCAATCTTAATTGAACAATTACAGAAACATCACATGGCCAACCACTGAACTTATAATTTTAAACAGTGACAACAAACCTTTTTTATGAACACCTGTTTACATAAGTAGGGCTACTTTGATTTGCTACTGATTTGATTTTATCAGTATGTATGTCATCGAGTTAACTTTTTTTCCCACCAGGTTTCTTTTTGTTTTTGTTCTACTGTCTAATGAAGGAAAACGTACGCAAGCAATGGAGAGTCCACCTCTGTTTCGGTCGCTTCCGGCTTCAAGATTATTCAGGTATGAACTACTATTTCACATAGACAGACAACAAGTCAGCTTGAAAAATACATTTATGGCGGAGAAATATATTTTATTTTTTATCATTTTATTGTATCATGTGCCCCTTTAAATAATAATGCATTAAAGAATTTGTATTGCCATTGGTACTCAATCAGAATGGAGCCAAACTGCAACAGTGCCTGCCAAGACCAAACCTGTTCAGACAGTCAAGTTTCCGTCTGTGAAGTCTGTGAGATCCAACAAGTCGAGCACCACTGAGAGCACTTCTGCCTCTTCTGACTCAAGCCAGCGAGAGGTCTCCATGAGGAGACCTAATCTGGGTAAGAGAAAGGGAACGAGAGGATTAATCTGTCATTCTAAACAGGTAATTCAGTGGAGAAAAGTTGGAGGTAAAGATTTTTTTTTATTTTCAGTGTAATGTGTAACAAAATCTACCCTACGTGCTGTCATATAATAATGCCTGCTAGTCGCCAGCTAATGCCTATTTGAAACTAAAATACTGGGATTTTAGCTGGTTTGCTAATGCTTGAATTTGAGTCCAAAGAGCGGGTTACTTGAGGGTTTGAATTTTATGAGATAAAACATATTACATTGACACATTACATTGACATTACATTTTTTTTAGGACTCATCTGTTTGAATGGATTGGCTCTTCCCAGGGCACAAGCAGGCCACCCTTCCTCTGTTCACCGAGACACACCTCTCCCCCAGGAACACGTATACGAGGTGTCCCCCTGGATGACAAAAGCTGCCTCCCATCTTGAAAGTGATAATAATTAAATAAATCAAACAGGGAACGATCTTTATTTGAGTTGTACAGTATAAACATATAATTAGGGGAGAGAAACTTCATTTCAGATTTGGCTTAGCCTGTCTTTTGACTGGTCTTTAAGGGGTGCACCAGCAGATAGGATTGCCATTAGTATGTTGTTGGCTAGTAATGTAATAGAAAGCAAAAAAATAGTATATAATTATTTTTAATAATTTAATTTATTTTATATGTTTGTATGACGCTGGGAAGTAACACTATTTGTGTTGTTGTTAGAGCTTGCTAGAGCTGGAAAAGCCAGAAAAAAATAATCTTGGCCTCTCTAATCCTCTATTTTTTCTACAACTTTATTCTCACTAAGGTATCACTTGTTTATGACCGATTTAGGTTCTAAGTGCCTGAAAGAACGTTTATATACTGCCATTAGGTCGACACTGTTATGATAGTAGGTTCCTGAGAGCATTAATATGGAACTCTGAGCTTGGCTCACCCTATACTGACATATAGCATTGCATAGCATTGTGTGGTGGTGCAAGTTATGTATTGTTCATACATTTATGGTTCCACCTAAGTCACAGTAGTTAAAATCCCCCTGGATTAATTATTCAATGGCCATGACTATGAAAACTGAAATCAAATAAACTTATTTTACCATTGAAACGCCATGTAGATATAATTCAGTGTCTCTTCTGGTACATTTTGCAGTAGTCCTTTGGGTTATCCCCTGTGATTCATTAGTTTTGTGCAAGTAATTATGAATCATACATATACAACATAAGAAGTATTTCTTTGTGTTCTTGGTTGGGGAGACTAGCTGGAACTAGGGCACAAGTATGAGAGTATGAGTATGAGTAGGATTAAACATGTCTCTGTTAATCGTCCCTCCTACAAATTGAAATGGGACACCCCCACATGTAGAAAACAAGTTGCCTGTATGTTCTGCTTAATAAATATTTTTTTAATTAATAAAAATTAATACCACCAGGAGTGGTAGTGTTTCTTAACTGGTGTGTTGGGTGGGTCGCAGAGCCATTCTGGGTGGGCTGCAACTATATAAGTATTCGAAATCTTAATTTAACCTTATACAAAGCTGCCTATCACTTGCTGATATGTACAACACACATTACTAAAGCTACTCAGACATACATTGAAATTCCGCAGGAGAAAAGTAGTTCTTTAATTATAACTAGTGGCTCTGAAACTGTACTAGAATATACATTTCACAGCAAAGCCATTTGACTACTGTGCCAGATCTCACAGGGCCCTGTGCTGTACAGTTGCATGACTGTCGGTACACATCTGAGATGAAAGAGTGATACTGTATGATAAGATCTGTGACTTCTATACGTGCATGTGGAGGAATGGACAAAAATATGCAGAAAAGAAGATCTAAGATATTTCCAGATGCCTGACTGTGGGGACCCATGACATTTGCAAATAAGTAGAGGGGACTTTCTAGTACAAAAATAGTATAATGTAATCTACTGTACACAGACAGAACCTTTGAGGTCAACATGATGTGCAATGACTCATGTAGGGAGGTTCTTGTCTGATCAATATAAAGTTTATTGTTAAAAAATATTTAGCTAGCGTCAGAAAATATTTAGAAAACAACAATTTACAGTATCTTTATATTGATGTAATGTAAAATTATGTTATATTAATTGTTATATTATGTAATGTTATGTATAATTATATATAATATTTTTTGAGAGTCGAAAGACTTTTAGGCTAAAACATCTACAAATTTACTAGGCCCTAGAGATACCTACAGAAAGAAACAAAGGAATCATTTAATTGATGTTAGGTTAAATACAATATGCAGTATCCACATATGTAAATGAATGCAAACTGCTATGGCCTGGCTTTTCTAATACACTCTAGAACAAGTGGATATTTGATGAGATATTTACAGTAACATCGAGTGACGAGCCCGGTAAAACAGCATAAATTGTTGCCTGCTATGTCAAGGGCTGTTTATAGCAAGAAAGATAACTATTACTTACAGTAATGGCAAATGTATATCGCTCTAATTAATATGAATGGCAATGTCTAGACTGTATACTATAATGACAATGACATTTGCAACAATATTGTTGGGATCAACGTTTTACTATAATAAAAAAAACACTGTACACATATATAAGAACACTGTAATTTAGGCTCCAATATTTCTGTCTGGGTGGTGGATGGAGTCTACATGTATATAATAATGTCAATAACAGTTTAGCAGGAAAGAAAATCATTTTGACTGTAACATTCTGGTTCCGTTTTACACATTCAATAACCTAGCAAATGGCAGAGACATAAACCTAAGTTGTTAGGGAATGGGGAATGCTTAGCGACAAATAAAATTGGCACTTTCTTATCAGAAATGTTTAAAATTCTTCAACTTCTGCATATACGCATTATTCAGCTGAGTTTGAAATAAGAAATAAAAAGATGTGCTCACAGCTGTTTGTTTCTCAATCAGTGCTGCAGCTCAGAAAGTTTACACACTTGCGGGCAATTAAGAACTCTATTGTGCATATAGTATTTAAGCATGTCACTATTATTGTTGTCTCTGTGTGAAGCAGCATTGGTGTGTGTGTGTGTGTGTGTGTGTGTGTGACATTATTTCAGCACTATAACTGTAAAATTATCAGTTATCCTAATTTATTTCAGTTGCAAAATATTTAGTTATTATTTCAAATCCTTACTGCCAAATCACATGAGTGTGGGAAATGGAACAGTTACTAAAGGATACTTATCTCCCTTATCTCCCAATCACAGAAGGAAGTGACATGTCTTTCAAAGCAGATTCTGTAAGGGCGTTTGGGGTAATATTGTGGGTGGAAATGTGTGATCAACAAACTAGGAAATTTTTTCATGGTAACTAATGCTCTAATTCTCTCCAGAAGGATATTAAAGGAGGCAGCACTATTCGGTGCTCACTTCAAATCAGCCATCAGCCATCCAACAGCATCATGAAACCAACCAGCTTGTGCCTGGCTCTCGGACTTGTCATGATGATGGCAGTCACCTCGGAAGCTTTCAGTGAGTACAGTATTCACTATGCATAGAGTCAGTTTGATGTGAAAGTCTGTCAACTTTCACACAACCTCTACGTACATCATCCAATTAACTGCAATTCTCATTTTGCCCACCTTCTAGTTTACGGAGTTGAAACAGCTCCGAAAGGATGTTGTTTTAAGTTTGTGCACATAAATATTCCAATGAGAGAAATTATTTCTGCTGAAAGAACTGATCCAATGTGCCCCAAACCAGCAATTGTGTAAGTATGATTTAACTGAGCAATAATGTTGTGTCCCATTGATGTATTATGTCCCATTATTATGTCTTTGATTGATTACATAGATTTTTTAAATGTTATACTATTGTCTTTACACAAAACAAACTGTTTATGTACTAACAAAGCAACCTGTTATTTTCCTTCAGTGTTACAGTACCAGGCAGAGAGCTCTGTGTGAACCCTACCTCCAGGCTTGGCAAAAGAATTGTTTCCAAAGTAATGAAAAAATCACTGTCATAGTTTTAAAGCTCATTTTTAAGAGACTTGGGCTTGCATTTAAGAGAGGAACTCATTTTCTTATTTATTTCACAATTTTTATGTTTTCATGTTTTTTTTCCATGTTGTTTACACATTTTGAAGAAATAAAAATGATTCATTTGCAACTTTCATTGGATTCTTGGGAGCATGTGTGGTGTTTTCATGGCTGTTTTACAGGCCTACAATTTTCAGTTTTCAATTGCTCTTGGCGTTGTCGACCAATGAGAGATTAGAAAGCTGAAAGTGACATTTTTAAACATTACATTCCAGGCTAGCACTCAGTTGTGAAACAGGTTGAATTCAGACAGGGAGACACCATTCTAAATGCATTTAAAATTGTATATTGTCTGTTTTTATAATCGGTTAGCAAGTGTGTATATTTGCAAAAAGGGGCAAGACACAATATTTTGTGAAGATGAAATAGTTTGTCATTTTACTATTTGTCCTTTTATTTTTTATAAATAAAAAACTGAAACGCTTGCTCATACAGAGGGTCTGCAACATTCTCTTCACGCGAATGTACACAAAGTAAGTCTTATAGTGGTAGGTAAAAGAAATGACGAAGAAAACACTTGTGTGTTTTACATTTTTTTGCATATAGTTTTTCTAGAACCTGCTCAGACATAAGACTTCTAGGTTTAGAAGTGTTTTTTAATTGATAAAATTCATATTCTTTTTAGTCTACCAAGTCCCTTTGCACACTCCAGTACAGTAGGTGGCGGTATGTACAAATGAAATAAGATTTGCATGCTTTCCGTTGACCTTACGATCTGTAAACATGAAGTTCTTCTTTGACCCGGAAGTTAAATTGTTCAAGCTGTAGTCGCGGATATTCTCCGTGGTATGTATCAGACAGCACTAAGAGTATTTTCTTTTGTAAACATTCGTATTTAGTAGCCCGTACACTTAATCTGTTAGTTGTTTTATCTGTTTTTGTACGACTGTTTCGCACTACTGCGTAGCTAACTGCTAACGTAAATATCAGCTAACGTTAGTTCGATACGGCTAGTGTTAGGTTCATTCAGTTGTAACGTTACTTGAACGATTTAGTTTTATTGTGGATCTAACGTTAGTCCAAACGTGACATGTAGCCGTACCTCTTACGCTATTCTTATTATCTAATCATGTACTTGTAGCCTATTTCACCTCATTGACGCTAGCAAATTATAAGTGTTCACTTAGCTTTTATCATCTTCTCTGGTTTAATCTAGGCATAGTCAAGACAGATGGATTTCCTTTTTGTGTTAGATCTATTTCTATGTCACAAAACTCACTGTAGAGTAGCCTGTTTAAATGTTATGAAATTCTGTATGCAGATGAGTGGAAATTCGGACGGGAATAAGGAGTTCCTAGAGCAGCTACGGCTGCAGGAGCTGTACGGAGAGAGGCGGGGGGATGGAGACGACCCCTTCACATATGTTGACCCTGAGGATGGAACAGTGTATGATTGGGACCATGACAAAAAAGCCTGGTTTCCGAAGGTATTTTTACTGAAACATTGTGGCAGGTAGAGGATATCTCATCGTAAGATGAAAGCCCCGCGCTAGTTCTACGTAGATCTAATTGAATTGACTACAAAATGGCCCTTGCATTGCAAGGCACAAGTGTTTACAATGGAGACAGGGGCCACCACGTGCAGTAATGTATAACACAACCCATGGTGATGCATGGCAATCACTGTGTGCAAGAACATTTATGATTGAGTGGATAAAATTCACACCAGACTGAGAATCAGAAATTTGATAGTGTCTTTGTCGGAAAAATGATTAGTGAAACGTAGACTAAATCCAATATCCAATCATGTTATTTTGATCTTAAAGGAATTTGATCTTTGTCTATCTACAGTTTGTGCTCTGGCTTAGTTGCAGTATTATTGTTGCAGATTGTTTGCTACTGGACCGCTACTGACCCAAACTGTTGTATGTTTAATATGTTTTTGTTAGTCTGTATTTGAAATCACTACTTTGATTGTCTTTGCAGATAACAGATGACTTTTTGGCAGTGTATCACGCAAACTATGGCTTCAATGAAAACCAGGAGGGGAATGCATCTGCATCAGCTGCAGCCCCTGAAGCCACAGCAGGCAAGAAGGAGGATCCCCAGAAGCCAGAGAAGAGTGTCGACCAGGCTAAGCCGAAAGAAAAGGGGGAAAAGAGGAAGGCTGATCCAGGTTGGTTTGTTAATTCCTCTCTGAATGTTGAATCGTGTTGAGTATACCTTTTGAATTGGGATCAGCTTACTGAACACCTCTTTTTATTTTCATTGCAGGATGGTTTGATGTGGAGGCTGATAAGAACACCAATGTTTATGTTTCAGGTATGTTTCTCTTTGCAATATTTAAGGGATAACGTTCTGCAAGGTGGTTGTTGTTGTCGATTAACCGATGTGCAGCAGAGAGCTCTTAAATCACTCTGAAGATGGTTATTTAAATAACAACCGCCTCACTGAACACAAAACTGTCCCGCTTATTACATGCCTATCTATTAACAATGTCAATAATACAAGAATTAAGCACTGCTTACCATTGCTTTCCTAGTACTAGATTTAGAATGATCATAGTTTTCCGTGAAAAAAAGTAGTCCATCAACTTTCACATCAGTTGTAAGCAGCATTTTGTTTCACTTTTCATGATCCTCTATACTTAGAAATGATTATCAAGAAATGTCAAACAGGTAGAATGTTGGAAAAACTAATCAAGTTGAATGGAGCATTCTGCCGCTACACCTGGGCGATGGTGGCGCAGGTGGTAGAGGTGCCGTTCGGCAACCGGAGGGTTGCACGTTCAAGGCCCACTCCATCTGACCACATCGAAGTATCCTTGAGCAAGTTACTGAACCCCAATTTCTCCCGGTGGCAGGATGGTACCTTGCATGGCAGCCACTGCCACCGGAGTATGAATGCATGTGTGTGAATGGGTGAATGAGAGGCATATGTTGTAAAGCACTTTGAGTGCTCGTAGGAGTAGAAAAGCGCTATATAAATGCAGTCCATTTACCATTTACAGCTACAATTATATAGACCTGTGTAATAAGCAATGTGAGAGACTGGAAATATTGAGCTAGACAGGAACTCCGTATGATAACTTTGAATGATAAAGAGTACTATTATCTTTTCTCCTTGCCTTAGTTTTTAATTTTATGCTTGCAGGATTGGCTAAATCATGAGGGGCTTATCGGATTCGAAAAGAGTCTTTAAAAAACAGTGAGAGGAATAGACTTGGTGGAAGTTGATGAATTAATGAATACACATGTTTAAGTGAAAGTGCTCTGATTGATGCTGGTCATTTGATAACCAGTTCTATCACTCAGGTTGCATTCTATATCTATGCCTGCCAGGCTTACCCCCTGACATAACTGTGGATGAGTTTGTGGAGTTCATGTCCAAATGTGGCATCATCATGCGTGACCCCATCACAGAGGAATACAAAGTCAAACTCTACAAAGACAGGGAGGGCAACCAGAAAGGAGATGGACTCTGTTGCTATTTAAAGGTATGTGCAGCAAGTGTCCCTCAGTGGCGATACAATCATTTACGATATGTCTCACTTTTATTAGACCAAAAAATAATCTGTTGCATCATATTTTATACATGGGTTGTTCGAAAGTTTGGATTTAAAATTACGAATTATGCAGTGATGTAATTTCCTTCTAAAATAAAGCACACTTCATGGGATTAAAAAAAATCCATATGATTGCAGTCTGTCTATTGAAAATGAATAGGAAATACTATACATTAAGCTATATTAAACAGCAGCACTAAAGTTGATCGCACGTAAATCAAGTGTATGTTCCTAAATTGTATTAGTTGGCCTTTTAGCAAAATATAGTAAGTACAAATCATCTAATCATCATTAATTCTGTATGACAAAATTGACCTCTGCATTTATCTCAATCGTGAGGTAGTGAAATACACACAGCACACAGTGAGGTGAAGCACACTGATGGGCAGCTACAGCCCAATGAGGGGTTAGGTGCTTGCTAAAGGGCCCCTCAGCCCTGGATGTGCTGGTTGGTTTCAGGTCCCTTGCCCTCACTAGTAGGTCACGCCTCCCTTAGAAATGAACCCTGCTTGCCTAAATGGGTGAATTTGATGCCATTTTTAGTATTGCACCTGCTGCCCATTCATTTGCTTTTAAACGTCATCCTGAACCAGAGAAATAAGAAGTCAACATATAAATAAACAACATATGCAAAGTACAATTTAGATAGATTAAGATTCCGTCTGCTGCACTTAAAGCTCTAAAAGGCTCATGGACCTTTACCTACATGTCCTTCCCCATTGCAGAAAGAGTCTGTGGCCCTGGCTGTGCGTCTGCTGGACGAGAGCGAGATCAGAGGTTACCAGCTGCACGTGGAGGCGGCCCGCTTCGAGCTCAAGGGCGAGTACGACGCCAGCAAAAAGAAGAAAAAGTCCAAAGAGTACCGCAAAAAAATGAAGGCCCAGCAAAAGTATGTTCATTTTAATATGTGTCCGCACAACTTGTTTAATGCTACTTGATGTTTGTGTATCAAAGTGCAAATTTTTGTACGTTGAACAGAGCCACAGTTGTGTAGGTCCTAGACCATGCCTATTAAATTGGCGGCCCGCGGGCCACATGCGGCCCAGACTTGGACCACATGCGGCCTGGGCGACGCTCCAGCAATAGAAGTTAAACATCATTCACGAGACTCCAGAACGTAACTTGGTCTTTTGCAGAGGGTGCACTCGTAAACTGACACTCCGAGTGCTTGGAGTGCACGCTGGTTCTTTAAAAACGTTCATAAATTTGGAGTGTGGATGGAAATGTTGTTCGTTTATTCAGGGTGTCCCACTTTTGAAGTGTGCAGAGCATGTTGAAAGCGTAGCTACACCGGGCAGTCCGGCTAAAGGCAAGGCAAGTTTATTCATATAGCGCATTTCATACACAAAGTAGGCAGTTCAGTGTGCTTTACAAAGATAAAAATAAAAACATAGTGGATAAAATAAAGTAAGAAAACAAACAAATAATGTTAAAGGACAGAGTAAAAAGTAAAAAAAAAATAAAAAGTTATCACATGACCACCGTTAGGTTGGAGGCAACTAATTTTACGATGCCTTCCACATGTAAGGTAAAATCACCAGATATAATTAGACAGTCAAAACTCAAGCAAATATTTGAAGGTGACAGAGGATTTAAGAAAGGCTGGGGTTTTTAGTCCGGTGTTGACCGACCTGTCCGCAGTGTGTGGTGAATTTCAAGGGCTAAAAGACAGCTGTGCTATGGGCAGCATCCTCTGCAAACTTGGAGGCAATTTCAAGCATGGAGGTGATGGGGATAGTGACATCAGATCAGGGGAACTTCCTGTATCTCTCTGATTCCTTGTCACTGAATCGGACATGTCCACCTGTTCCAGGTCTGTTGATGGTTTGTCATCTGGCAGACTGGGTGGTAAAGTTGTCTGCAGTGTTTCATTGCCCTGGTCTACATGTCCTCAAAGGTCTGCCTGAGTTATTCTAGCATTCTCCAAGGCCTCATGTGCTGCTGCTCTAAAGGGAGAGAGCAGCAGAGCATAACGTCAGTGCTACTGCCAGACGGAATTTTTTAGGAAATAGATTTTGGATTGATTAATGAATTAAAGCTCATAATAAAGAAATCGATAGTCACAGAAAAATAGTAGCCTATTCTCGTCTTTATCAAACTTTATTGAGTGTTATTCCATTTAATTTACGAATGCACCCAGAATATCGGAAACAGACCAAGTAAGATGGTTAATGCCTCCACCCCACCTTATTTTAGAGATATATAGTGCACATAAATTGCATGCATTCACAATCTTTTTGAGTATTCAATGTTGTCAATTTGAAGGGTAAAATTTAAAAATTGTTTTAGAGTTTGTGAAAAGTGTCGTTACCATTTTTAATGACCCAACTTAAGATCTTGGTTTTGAAATGTGGCCCCAATTAAATTTTAATTGAATAGCCCTGTCCTAGACTATTATTATTATAAAGCACCAAAATCATGTTGTTACACGATAGTGTAGTGATTTTTTTAGAATTGTCGATAGTGTAGTGATTTTTTTGAGTTGTCGATTGTGTAGTGATTTTTTTGAGTTATTGATCAGATTATAGATAGTTGATTAAATTGATGGTTAGATTCGATTCATAAATTGATATTTTTAGGCAATTTAATTGAAAAGCTGTTGACATGGACTTTTGGGCCAGTGTGTTTGTGTGTCTGTGTGTGTGTGTGTGTGTGTGTATGCATGTGTCTGTGTGTATGCCGTGTAGTGTTTGTGAGCAACCTGACATCTTGCCTCTTTGCTCCAGGCAATTGGACTGGCGGCCTGAGAAGTCAGGCGAGGCTCGTATGCGACACGAGCGAGTGGTGATCATACGAAACATGTTTCATCCCAGCGATTTTGAGGTGAGCGATTGCACTCTTTTCCCCTCACACCACACTTCAGACAACTGCTGCTCAGGATGGACTGATCCACCTCCTGCAGTCTGAATGTTCTCTACCCTTGCATTTGATACTGCTGAGTGTCAGCCTTTTAAAGGGGTAATAACAATTCCATAAGAGCAAATCTATAAGAGCTTGATGTCATGGCCACTGGAAATGATGCAGTGTCCATTATTCAGTCGTCTCCCACGCACACACACACACATACACATTACATTACTATTGAGGTGTCTTGTTGAGGATTGTTCTCGTGTAATGATCTGCTGTTAGTCTGGTTTGTAATATATGTCTGCACAGCTTCCTGCCAGCTCTGTTATGGATGTCATTAATTAGCCCCTCATTACAGATGGTGCAACACGCAGGGTTCTGACACCCTAATGAATCCCCCAATAATCCCCCAATAATAAATAGATCCAACTAAAATACAGGCGTACATGCTCTCCAAATGACGGAAATATGTTCTACTTTTAGGCTAGGACCCTTAGGGCTCTTCTAATCACTCAACTATGCACTCTGCTGTGCTTACAGCACGTTCCATTCGCAGTCAAAAGTTCGGTTTCCGAGTAGTCGTCCTTGCTCAAAAGCAGGATGTGACCCCATGTGAGGTCTGACCTACACACAGACACAGACAAATACACCTGAATACACCTTTTTTTTTTATTTGTCAACCTATACACACACTATCATTCCACCCAACTCTTCTGTACCATGACATCAGTTTGCATTTTTGCGATGTGTGTACAGTAGATGCTGTAATTAATGCAGAAGCTCAATTATAATGGAACAAATAGGAGGTTCCCTTAGGCCAAAGGACAGAGTTTACAAGACTCGAACATTCCATAAAATGCTTTTTTCTTTTTGGATGTTTCCATCTTCAAGCAGAAGGTGACACACGGAACAAATCCAACTAGTTTATGTTGTATTTTTAGTAAACTTTTTGTCCATTGTTTGAAACCAATGGAATACGGTCTGAAGCAGTTACATATCAAAACTGTGTGTGTGTGTGTGTGTGTGTGTGTGTGTTAGTAAGAAAGACAAGGTGTGTGGGTGTTCCATTGAGGAGAGCGAGTTTGGCTACATTCTTGAACAAAGCAGAAGCCCTCCCCCTCGTTCCCTGCTCGTCAGTGTCTGGTCATTCCAGGATTCATTAGAAGCATGCAAATGCTTTGAGTCTCACTAACACGCCTGCAGTGATAGACTCCCCACTTCCTCTTAAGAGTTGTCCGGGAACAGACGTATACCCTTTTTAGAATGATATGAATGTGAGAGAGAAAAAACAGAAGGAAGAATTTATGCTTGGAATCGTTACATTCCATGCAGCATTCCATGCAGCATTCCATGTTTATGTGATTGCTATTTCTGTTGTCTAAGAAAGAGAAACATGCTGAATAGAAGAACGTTATAGAACAAAAAAATCAATGTCAACATCACACAGCTGAAAGTGAAAAGAACTTGTTAGAGCTACAGGACTGTAGATCTAGTCAGTATTTGATTGGGTCCAGTCATCAACTCATGGCTTATTCCATCACTGCTATGCAGATGACCCCTATCTTTGTCTTTTCCTCCTGATTACTGTCTTAGCTGTCGCAACACAGATTTCTGACTGTCTTCCTGACATGTCTGCATGGATGAAGGCACATCCCCTCCAATTAAACCTCAGACAATACAGAACTGCTGTTTCTCTCAGCCAACAGCTTTTTGCATGATTTGGACACCACTTATGTTAAATCTTTCACTTTCACAACAGCATTTATGTTTCTCTATATTTCAGGGTTCCCATTTTGTTTCAGTAATGGAAAAGAATTTATTAAAATCTTAATAATTAGCATTTCCCTGGACAATTCTAATTTCACTACATCTTAATACTTATTCTGTACAGTCTCTTGAATTCTTGTGGAGACAATGAAGCACTATTGAGCTACTGTACATGTACTGTAGCTGGATTGTTTTTTTTTTTCAAGAGGTATGTAGAAGAATGTCTCTTCATCTGAACAAACATAAAACACAAGTTCCTCAAAAAAAGATCAAGTGAGAACTAACTGATCCTCTTCAAATTGATCTTGCTCATATTTACACCCCAGTGGTATGCCACTGTATCCCAATGAGGCACCTCTTTAATAAACAAAACTAAAGAGGGCCATAATGGAAGTGGAACCCCCGTCATCTGTTAAGTACATGAGTCCTTAAGCTATTTCTACATTTTGCGATCCTTTGCAATAGTGCCAAATTCCGGGTAGCTAGCCGCTAATACTCTGCTGGCTTTCTGCTTGTCAGTTCACCAGCATTACCCCGATAGCTTCAATTAGATTTCATGTCAGGCTGTGTCTCAAAACATTTTTATGTCGAGTTCTTGAAATTGTAAGATAATGGCCTGGAAATTTCCTTGAAAAGTCCCTAAATATGATGGTAGAGAAAGCATCCATGGAAACCTAGGGCATCAGTATCTTTTGTCAAAATGCTGCATGCCTTTATTATACATTTGCCACTGATTTATCTTTTGAGTATTTATTGTGTGAAAAAACCTTAATGTGTTTGTTTGTCTGTTTGTCTTTAGGAAGATCCGCTTGTTTTGAACGAGTACAGAGAAGACCTCAGAACAGAGTGTGAGAAATTCGGGGAAGTGAAAAAAGTCATCATATTCGACGTAAGGAGAAAACAATTCCAGGCACCCTTTAGATCCTCTGCTAAAGCACAGCTGTATAGGATAGTAATACATAAATCAAGCATAGGTAGATCATCCTCAAGAAAATTCTTTTGTACAACGTCTGTGTTTTTTTTTTTTTTTGTGCCCTCTCCTCTGCAGAGACACCCCGATGGAGTGGCTTCCGTGGCCTTCAAAGAGCCTGAGCAGGCTGACCTCTGCATCCAGACTTTAAATGGGCGATGGTTTGGGGGGAGGCAGCTTTCAGCAGAGCTGTGGGATGGCAGCACTGACTATCAGGTGAGAACCTGTCTGTGACTGAAATGCGTGACTGACTGACTGATGACCCTTTTTCCATTTTCCCATTTGGGATTTGTAATCGGTTTTCCTCCTGCACCTCAATCCCCCCCATCTAACTCTTGCATCCCCCTATGCACTCCTGCGTTCTTTGGTGCAGGTGGAGGAGACGTCCCGTGAGCGAGAGGAGCGACTGAAAGGTTGGGAGACGTTCTTGGACGATGGAAAGCGGAGTCAGGACGCATCAGCGGGAGCGCCAAAGAGCGGCGTAGTAGACGCAGCTCCGACCTCTGGAGAGTCGGCAGCCCCCACGTCAGCCAACGGCCAGGGCGTCGCGGCGGAAACCCCTGCCGAGGGCACGTCGGGGCCAGGACCGAACCAGGGGGAGGAGCGTCAAGACATGGGCGCAGAGTCAACAGACAGCAGCATGGCTGGCAGCGATGAAGAGGAGGAAGAGGAGGAGGAGGAGGGAGATGATGCTTAGAGGAAAGAACCCCCCTGCGCAATATTTCACTAATCCCCCATCCCTTTGAACCCCATTGGAGAGTTCCCCGCTACACTGGCCACTTAGTCCTGAATACTTCCATCAGTAGCACTGCTTTGTTTGTGTCTATGTGTGTGTGTTTGCCGTGCAGCAGTGTTTTAATTCGTTCTCAATTCAGTGTCATGTCTTCGCAGGCAGCATCAATTTTTTTTTTTGTTTTTTTTTTTTTGGAAAATTTCTTTTATAATTAAAATGATATTAATGTTCCATTATGTCATTGTTTGTTGTTTTGTCATTAGGGACTATTGCATTTGTCTGAAACTAGTGAACTAATGACTGTCCTCTACGGTAACATCTCTCGTATCCGCAAAGACTAGCTGGACTGAAGATGTATTGTTTTCAGATATGATTGAGAATTCTAGACATATTATATATTGAAAATCTATTTGATCATTTTGAAACTGTATTTAAGAGAAGTTAATTACACCAGGGCTTTTCTCTGAAAACATGTGTAAGGAGCCAGCATTCATAGAGCTTGTAAAACATAAATGTCTAAAACTGGATCATTTGAACGTCTGTCTTGAGTGTCTTTTTTATGTTTACTTTTAAAGCTTAGATCATGTGTCCACAAACATATTTTTTCAATGTAATATCAAAGTGCATTGTTGCACCCCAAGTGTCAGTAAAGAACCTGATTTCAACAACACCCCCCGCCACACACACACCATCCCTTCCCCCGCCAGCATGCCCGTTTCCAGTCAAACTAGAACGGCCACATTCTGTCCACTAAAACCCATGGGAGTGCATACCAACACAAGTTGAAGTATCGGCTGAGGAGCACGCAGCCATTCTCCATTTGGTGTTTAGGAATTCAGGTAGAAGCTCTCTTGAAGGACGGACGCCCTTTTGAGGACTCTGACTTTAGATGAGTAAAATCTTATGAAGGTAAGAAATACCTTTGTATGTGTGCTCAGGCTCGGAGAACAATCTAATTCTGAAACTTGATGTTTTGTCTGTGACCTATTTAACATGATGAAATATGTACTTAACTCATGATTGCACATTGGACTGTAGATGAATGACTGTAATCTGTAAACTGTTAATTAAAATAGGGAATGTTGAGTGACATGGAGTTCACAAACTTGCTGTCCAATTAGGATCTGGGTGTGCTTTCCAATGGAGAACCTTAGGGTGCAGAGTCTGGCCGATGTGACTGAGAGAAAAGCACCGCAAAGGGTGCTCTTCACTTACTACCAGGGGGACATCAACACTGTGGTGGACGAGCACTTTGCACGTGCCCTTAAAAAGGCTAGCCTCCCCAAAGACCTAAGCACCAAAGTCAGCAGCTCTCCCAAAGACCAGCCCATCGGCAAACCACAGAGCAGAGGCAAAGTTGTCAAGCCAGGTTGGTGTTGGTCTGCTTTATCTTGGCAATGATGAGAAAGCTGTTTCTAGGAAATTAGATAATGCAGGTTTTTGTTTCTGTCATGATTATCTTCTATTTGTGTTCTTAGTTGCCATTTTTAGGTCAACAACAAAGCAAGGAAATATTAAGTACCTTCATTGCTTGCATAGAAGGAAAATATTTCAGAATTATTAATCTTGTTATTGATGTTTTTTTTAAAGAACCACCTAATTCAGTGACATGGAGCCCATCCAATCCCAACTGGTCCAAGAGCCCATTCCCATCCAGTTCTGGGCTGGCCCAGTTCCCATCGGCTGAGAGTCCAGTCGCCTCCCAAGGTGTGATCATGGGCCCAGGCGGCCTCTCCACTGTATGGACCTACCCAAACAGGCCCGGTGCTGGCTTTGACCTGGCCCCAATGCTCTACTCCCCATCGGGCCCTGCTGAGAGCACCTCCAGCACCTCCTTCCTCGGGATGTTAAACATGGATCGGCCAGCAGGGGGAGTTGTGATGGCTCCAAAGGTTGAGAGCCCAAGTTGGGACTCGCCATCTGCTTTTAGAGATTCAGTGGGCAGCAGGATCAATCCGGACACAGGTATTTGTCTGACTTAATACAGTTTATATTTAACTGTGCGCAGTTCTAATGTGCTTTCAATCATTTATGTTGAAGGGTGTTTTGAATTGCTCTTATTTTGACCAATGCTGTATGTGCACAGTTCCACAGTCAGATTGCTAAATTATTTTGCTCAGGTTTGCCCAGAATTGCTAAGTTAAATCGCTCCTTATGGCAACCGTTAAAGGCAACTGGTCACCAACATCTAACCAGAATACAAGAACAGAGTAATTTGATTGCCCAGCAACATTACCGACAATCGTTACGCATACTGTAGTTTGACACTTAAAATTAGTATCCCAAACATCCATGCAAGAAACCAAACAGCATGGAAAAAAGCCAGGTTTTTTTAAGTTGCATTTCTATTACCGGTAATTTAAGTTATTAAGTTATTAAATTCAATTCATTTTGGACGGGAAAAAAAAATTTCAAAGCAGGTGTAGTAGTGATGACTCCTTAGGTTGACCAGGCTCTAAACAAACTGTTATTTTGACTCTAGATATAATTATGAGATTATGCTTTCTTCTCAGGTGTTCAAGTGCCAGATAAGAGCAAGGATTTGTATTGGTACTGAAAAAGAAGCCA
>JAGFZM010000052.1:2732431-2742731 GCA_017657215.1 Limnothrissa miodon | reverse complement strand
TGTGTGTGTGTGTGTGTGTGTGAATATATATAATGACTTTTAATAAATGGCTAAGTGACAAATGCAAGTGCAGTGTTTAACTAGCAGAAACTGTTTCATGTTTACAACAACTCAAAATAGCGTACTTATTATCTTCTTACATGCTGGATACGTCTAATCATTAATAGGTTAAGCAAGAACATTTATCTTTGCCATCTCAAATGGATAGTTCCTCAATTATTTTGACATCACTGGTTTAAAAGTCCTCAGGCAAGACTCAGTGTAGGGGTAAAATATAGCCAGACAAACGACTAAAACCAGTTGGATTAGATGTGCACAATATATCACATACATTGTAGAATCATGAAGTCATTCTTCCAAGCAATTAGAAATGTCATTCCTTAATTTAGGGCTATATTTTTTAAATACTGTATTGCAACACATTATTCACAACACACGCCATTCAACAATAAATGAATACAAATGTTTGGAAATGTACTGAATACTGTAATATTTTACAATTACAAATCAATTTTGCACATCGTCTAGACTGCTTAAAGGTTTAAGTACTCTTCAGTGTAGAGAATGTGCTCAAGACTGAGTGGTCTATATTTAGTTTTTACCAAATGAACAAAAAAATTACTTGAAACAATAATGAAAACCAAAAAAGAGGCCTACGTTTTGATTATGGATTAGTATGTTAAAGAATGTGTAAAATCAACTGGAAAAATATTTACAATGTTTCTGTGGAGAACAATTTGACACAATTGAGTTGACACAACTGCGTCCGTGTGTTTGTGTGGTAGAGCTGTGTGAAGTTTTAATCACATGCGTCACTGTCACCCACGCACCCACTCCTGATAAATTGCATTCACGTGCCGCATGCTTTTTTTCCCCCATCATTAACTTCTTTCGAGGTGGCGTGGTCGCTGTGGTGACGGTTCAGCTAAAGCTCCACAATCACCCACTCACTCATTCATACTCTACAGCCTCCCTGTCTTACCAATGCAATGCCAGACCACCTACGGGCCCCCGAATGAGGATGACAGAGTGGGCTTCCTCACCTTTAATGAGCTTTGTTGTATGTGTACACAGGATGGGCAAGAAAGCACGTGCCAGACCAAGCTGACAGTCTCTCACACCCACATTAGTGGCGTAGGTAATAAGACAGCAAGGCAGGGCGTTTAGGAGGGTATATTGTCCTTTTCAAATATGAAAAAAACCCACCAAAGAATTCGAGCTGAATTTGAGTCAAACTTACATCTCTAAATACTGCCCCTTGACTTGGTCAAGGTCATTCCTGCCAACAATGAACAAGTTGTTTTAAAGATTGACAGAATAGAAATTTAGGAGGAAGTGTCATTCCACAAAAATACAGAAATATGATCTTATAAAACTATGCTAATACTTTGTAGCAAATCTTGATATTTAAAAATATTCTGGCCTAGACATTGTCTACCATTTTCTTAAAGAAATGTTATAATATCAGCATGTTGTTTGAACTCACTTCTAGCAAATGCAGCTGAATATGTAACTTTAAAACTTGTGTAAGTGTAAAAATAATGTAGCTGATTGTGAAAATAAGCAGCAACAATGTCTTTGCACATGCTATAGGGACTCTTGTCCATATTTTTCCCGTTACAACCCTATTGTCTTTGCAACACATTGGAATGCGGTGTCCTATCACTTGGACCCCGTTGTTTTTACACCCATATGGAGTTGCAGTAATAGCCCTCTCAAAGGGCCACTAGTGGATAATTGATGCTCTGGTGATGTCTTACTTTCTTCCCATCTGCTCTGCCTCAGGAGTTTTCCAATCCTTGCAGGCATACTAATGAACTTGGTGATATGTCTTATCACTCATTCTGACAAAGCAGTAGTTAGGCATCTGGTCCATGAAGTTTGGGGCCGTATATGGTCATTCATCGTATTTTTTTATAAAACCTTTCAGGAACTGAAAACCTTTTAAAGTTTCAAATTACACCAGAGAAACACACATTAGCAGTTATGGGAATAAGAAAATGCATGTGAATTGTATGACAATTTGCCTATGATGAAAAGCTATGTGCTTGAGTGTTAGACTTGTTTGTTCTGTTTTCCTTTGTTTTCCCCAAGTATTGCTTTGCCAATCTTCTGACGGTGATTCACACTGAATCATTAAGGGAAATGGGAAAAGGCAATTGTATTAAATGTATTATGGTTTCGTAGGAGACGAAAGAGGGAGAGCTGGCTTTGAGCCGTGCGGGGGCTGACGGTTCGGTATATAACGCTGCTTTAAGAACACTCTTGCTTGATCAAGAAAGTGGGTAGAGTGACAAGATTGACCAACCCAAGCACTGGGTTGGTAGAAACATGCAATTACTATAGGCTATACATTAATGTGAGCCCCTCACAATGTGAGTTTTGATGATTTCGCTCGTCATGTACTCACTATAAAGCCGAGATGGTCATTTTAAACGGTCATCTGAGTAATAGCACCACGGACAGCGACACGATGGACCCGATCACTGATGTTTTACGTTTTCCGCGAGCTCTGAAAGACCTTCCGCAACTTAGCAGGACCAGTCACACTATAGTGGCAGTTTGTCTCGGGATCATTTTTGTGCTGGGTTTCTTGGGCAACTTTTGTGTACTTCTTGTTTTCGCTCGTTTCCAAGTTCTTCGGACACCAATTAATCTAATTCTCCTTAATATCTGCGTAAGTGATATGTTAGTATGTATTTTCGGCACTCCTTTCAGCTTTGCTGCTAGTATTTACGGTAGATGGATCATAGGACTTTCTGGCTGCAAATGGTATGGCTTTGCCAATTCCTTGTTTGGTAAGTCCCTGACTTGTCCTCTCTTAAACACTCAAGACGCTCTGGTTTAATTTAGCCAAACCTTAAAGACCATGACAATAGTTTTTGAGTCTTTAAATAGCATATTTATTAATTTAGGACTTCAAATGTACAGTAAATACTGTTTGGCTATGACACACTTTCATGCCTGTCTGTAGTTGCTTCGCTGTGCCTCCAGTAGCCAATGATGCATGCTCCAGACACAGGTATCTGTGACGTGTAGTGAACATTTTGACAGTTTAAAATTGTGCCTATAAAGTTTTTTAGTTGCTGGTTTCTCTGAAGACAGTAATTTTTACTGTCTCCACTATGCATTTTCATATGCTGTATATCGATAACAGAGGTTATGTTTGTCCATACAGGGATAGTTTCTCTGGTATCGTTTGCCATTTTGTCGGTGGAGCGCTACTCAACCATGGTCTGCTACACCAAAGCAGATGTCTCAGACTACCGGAAGGCCTGGCTGTACATTGGCGGCAGCTGGTTGTACTCGCTGGCATGGACGCTCCCACCGCTCTTTGGTTGGAGCAGCTATGGCCCCGAGGGCCCGGGCACCACCTGCTCAGTGCAGTGGCACCAGCGTTCCCCCGGCAACGTTGCCTATGTGACCTGCCTCTTCGTTTTCTGCCTGCTCCTGCCGCTAGTGCTCATGTTGTACTGCTATGGGAAGATCCTGATTGCTATTCGCGGGGTAAGAGCGCACAGTATAGGCTAAATGATGAGGTGACAGTAGGGCCACTGATTTTCTTCTGCTAGTGGTGAGGATAAAATATGCAGTGTGCATGCAGTGAGTGTCACGTGGGGTGGTACTAGAGCCTAAGATGGGTTTGAAGACTTCAACTGCCTTTGCTAGTGCTTCTTATAAAGCAGAATCAGAATCAGGTTTTGCTGAGATGTTCTCATTGAGAAGATGAGATGCAAGTTACTTAGTTTCTTTAACTTTAGTAGTAGGCTATATGATGATATTCAAACAGTGATAAAAAAAATCTGTAAAAATGTCATCAAAACATTTCATTGCCATGTTGACACTATGTGTTAGGATAACTTGAGTCATGCATGGCTCATGAATAGGCTATGCCACATGATGTAGCAATGTATGATAACAGATAAATCTGTAAGATAGTGGTTCTCTATAAGAGTTTTCATAACAGTAAATTATCTGAATATGTGACACAATCTGATTAAGATCCTTTCATGACACTGATAGTTCTGAGCTGCTTAGTCTGATAACGTGTGTAGTTTAGTATTGCTTGGGTTGATGTTATCTCTGAGACATATTTTTGCCTAAATAATTTTCTGCCTGAATGCCTTTCTTTAAGAAATTCAGGCTGTTTCAGTCTGTCATGTCATGTCAGTCAACACCCGGTGGCCAGCTTTTATATTTTTTTTTTTTTTTTTTTTTTTTCATATCTCTGAACACACAAACTCTCTCTGTGTGTGTGTGTGTGTGTGTGTGTGTGTGCGCGCAGTGGGGGGGTGCAAAAGAGAATTACCATGATTTTATTTGAAATCATCTGAACAGTCTGTATATTTTCCTCTGAGGTTGATGATCATATTGTTGTCGTGGTTTAGTCTGGGAGGATGTACTGAATCCTTAGTCCTCTCACAGTTTAGTGCTCACACTATACAGCTCCAGAAGAAAATAAGGTGCATGTCGCTGTGGGTGCCTTTGGTGATTACCCCCAAGGTGTAACCATGGTGATCTGCAAGATTCTCCTCTGGATGGTTAAATTCCTGTTCACTGCATTTGCTACATTTTCACAAAAATAATGAATATTACATTTTTTACTTAGTCACTTGGGTAGGCTACATTTATCAGAATGAAAAACTCATTGTTATGAATATTTTAGAGATAGAGATATTATAAAAAAATATTACAAGAAAATGCTTGTTGTTTGCTGATTAGGTTTACCCCATTGGTGTGAATTTGCCCAACCTACAGTAAAATACATATTTTTACATTATATATATATACAAATATATCCATATGACCTTACTACTACTAAATACAGATATTTAACTACAGTAGCTTTATTTATATTGCCGTAACCTCGCTCACTCCAACTGATCTATAAAGCTGTGTTTAATTCCACCCTGTCCAACCCTCTCAACCTTCAGACAGCTCGGATCAACCAGTCTTCTGCCCAGCGTCGGGAGACACATGTTCTTCTCATGGTCCTGTCCATGGTCTCCTGTTACCTGCTCTGCTGGATGCCCTACGGAGTTGTGGCATTGATGGCCACGTTCGGCAGGGTCGGTACCATTGGCCCCACAGCAAGCATCATACCCTCCATACTGGCCAAAGCCAGTACTGTGCTCAATCCTATCGTCTATGTGCTTTTCAATAACCAGGTACAGATTTCAGAGCCTTCGATCCCTGTGTAGAATACTACTATTACATATTCATGTGCTTTAAGACTGGATGAATTGAATTGGTAAGTTTCTGTCATCCACATTAGATCAGTTGTGAAGCAATGCCTGGAATCATCACTAGAGGGCAGTCATGGACAACACTACCACGTGAAAGCCGCATTGTGGGCTGATGAAATTAATTTCAGATCTGTATAATTTTTCTCAATTAGTAAGATAAATTTAATGAAACAAAGCCAATAAACCACTTACTAAACCAAAATTGAAACAATTGTTATACAGACAGAAACAAATGCACCCACCAATCACACACACACACACACACACACACAAACACACACACAAAGCACATATATATTACAAGCAGGTTTGAGATTTGTACAAGGATTTGTGTGTTAATAGTTAGCACCCCAGCTGTAGCTGTTGAACAAGACCACCATCACTCTGGTCTCCTTCTTACTCTGACATGGTGGAACAGAACATTTGACATTGATTCCCCTCAAAGGTGCCAACATTACATATTGGATCTAGACATAGCCATTATTCAGGAAATACCTGTTGGATCTAGACAAAGCCTTTCTCCAGGAAAAATAAACCTTACATATCGGTCAATGGAACCTGTCTCAGTTGATGGTTAGGTAGCAATCAATGCCAGACTTCATGCCAGACTGCTGAAACCATATATATTTATTACATGGTTTCTATCACTAACTTGGAATTATACCTGAATGAAATGTATACATAGAAGTGTAGCATTAATACTGTATGTATGGATGGATGTATGTGCCATGTAGTAAAGCTTGTATGTCTGTTTTCAGTTCTACAGGTGCTTCATGACGTTTGTGCAGTGTGGTCCAGGCAACCAGAGACACCACTACCTCCACACCCTCCAGAGCAGCCCTGCCCTGGCAGGACACCCCAACTGCATGGCTCTCAGTCCCATGGGGACCTTCTCCAGCCTCCCCAACTCTCCAGCACGCCTGCAGGAGCAGACGCAGAACTCACCCAAGGACCAGAGAGACCAGCAGTCTCAGGTCTTAGTGGTCCACTATATTCCATAACACCTGGTCTTGTCGTGTTATTTTGCCATGGTTTACAGGCTTTTGTAATGTAGCTTTTCGGAATCTGTGACCTGGGAGCAAACATCTGGGACGCAGATGAAACAGATGTGACTGTAGATATTTAAACACACATTCACATACACACACACAATTTCATTTCTTTGTTTACCGTGTTACATTTTTCAAAAGGATTCTTCAGGCAGTGCATCCTTAAAATATACGGTATACGGTGTATGGCCAGTAGATGGCGAGGTTCTCAATGTTTTTTTTTCTCACCATTTGTTTGTCTCTGAAATGCACAATCACACCCTTGTGTAAGTTTCCTTGACGAACGCTACATCCAAACTTCAGTGCTTTTTAATCTCATCTTTAGCTGTCTTTCCTAAAATGAAGAGGGTATGTATGCAATTCCACAGAGAGTAGTTTTTTTATCTTGTCTATAAAATGCAATTTATATTTATACATACATGTTATATCAAAAATGTAGCATTTGCTGTTTGTATATTGTAGAGCTTACATAAAAATACTGCAGAATATTGAAATGAATTCTGCCACATGCGGTGCCTGGCTAACGTGCGTGAAATTGGTTATTGGTTATCGTGATTGGAAGTGATTGTGGTTATTGTGACTGGAAGTGATGGACGGTTAAGGCCTTGGGATAATGTCAGGTAATCCACACTGAACTCACATGATGAACAAGTCCTATCTTTGCATACTAATACGGGTATTTCTGCGCCTGGCCACCGATATTGATTTACCACACTATTGGTTTTTGATGGCTATGTCTTATGATGGCTGTGGGCGTGAGATATGAGTTCATGAATGAATCAAGGATCAGTCAGCGTAAAACAAGCAGTTGTGTGAAGGATAATATACCTGCCTTTATACCTTTGTTTTGCTAATTTTTGTGTTGGACAAAAAAAGTTCTGAAAAAAAATAACATGAATTAATGTAATATTCAACATATAGTATTTAACCACTGGCGTTTGTGTGTGCTCACCTATACTCGAATACATTCAGTATATCAGGACATGGCCATATTACATTCCATTAAACCCTATTGGTGGCTTTGGCTGTTTGTACTGTACCTAGAAAAGTAGTATACTTCATATTTAATTATATGCATACAGATCTCAGTTCAGGCAATTATTATTGGTGTGCATGCCAGACCCATTCATTTAGCGGACCTTGTGAGAGTGCTTTGCTCTATTGATGTGTATTCATCTTAATCACAGGGCATTGATATTGATTCGGCTTGGTTTGTAGGAGCCTGTCTGGGGCCTGTCTGTTGTAGACATGCTGCCCTTTCGTACAGCTCCAGCTAAATTGAATGCTCAGAGTTTACCATCTTAAAGGCTCGGAGTTTACCATCTTAAATGGTTATTGAAGGTATATATGTGTGTATTGTGAAGGCAGTGTTATTCATAAATCTGAGCCATTAAATGGATGCCTCATACTACTCTACCTTTGCTTTTATCCTTTATGCCTCAACCTCAGTCTCATCCACATGCTCCTTCTTCTTCCTCAAGATCTATCCCCCTCCCCCTTCCTCCTTTTATTTTCTTTCTTTAGGTCTTTCTGCATCTTTCTTTCTCTCCCCCCCACCCTATCTATTTCTCTCTTTGTCTTTCCCTCTCTCTCTGTTTCTGCAGAGCATGTAGCCTGAGCTGCATGGTAATATACTCCTGGCCTTGCGGAGGCGACTGCATAGTGCCGTGAGTAGGTACAGAAGTGCCCGTGTAAACAGACAGCAACGAGAGGTCACCGAGACAGAACCACCCACCAGGTTCAAAAGAGATCTGCACTTACCTTGCATTCTTAGTGTACTGTCAATTTAGAGTCAACCTCTTATACTATGCACACACCAAAGAAATGAAAAAAAAAAATGCATACACATACACCAGCTTTGCTTTAATCTTTTCATCGTTTTTCATCCTTGGTTCAGATAAAAAGACTTAATTGCTACTGACATCTGTTTTCTTTTTTAAACGTTAGTTTCTCTACCTTGATTTCATAATTTTGTATCCCTTCATGACTGGTGACTTTAAATAATAATGGAGGCATATTCATTAGATATCACCTTTCCCTTCATTATGCCAAAAGTTTTGTTCACTGAACACACATAAACACACACACACACATACGCGCATAGTTGGCCATTTGACAGCCTGATGCCTCAGGAATAGAGAATCCCCCCCCAACCTCATTTACGGTATACTTGAGACATGCTTTTAATCACGGCACTCTCATTAGCGCAACAGCTAATCAAAGAGCTAATCTATTTCCCTCTCAGGTCTGTGAAACAAAGTCACTCATGTGAAAACCGCCAGAACTCTTCCCTTCATTAGCGAATGAGTAACACTTTTTAAGAACCCAGTATTCATAAAGCACCAGGAATGCATACATATTGATATTTCATTAAGACATTTATTTTCTAATGCTTTATATGCACAGTTATGAGAATGTATAAGCAGTTATGAACACTATTGGGATTAATTATAACACTTTATGGATGCATTTTAAGCCTTTATGAAAAAGTATATGATGCCTAATGAATACAGGGCATCATCATTTGTGTTTGTTACCCAAATGACCTTTCATTTTGACATAACATGCCCAGCGCAAGATTTAAAAGGTTTTGCTATTCAGTAGCATTATTTAATCATGGCTGTATTTTGGGTGTAAAAACAGATGGGAGTGCCATCATCCATTGGCATTTAAGACAGAGACGAGCCTGAACATTGATCTGTTGGTTGAAATGCATCACAGACCTTTGCATAGTCCACAATATAAAGAAAATTAAAACATGTCTCAATGCAGGTTAAACAATGTAGAGATTATGGATTTATGGAATATATAAGAATATTTATAGTTTATGTATATCCTGCTTTTTCTTAGTGTATAGGAGTGTAGGGAAGATTTGGGAACCTATGTTTCATACCCTTACATACCAATAAGTTCATTGCTTCCGAATTATTGCGAAACTTGTACTATATGTCAGATACACAGCTATGATTGACTCGTGGGGCTTGCTTGTGGGGCACGGACTTACACAGCCAGGTTCAAATGTGCCATTGTGAAAATTATGTCCTGTACAGTAGGACATTAGTTTAGACACAAAATATTTGCTCCATGGGGGACCAGCTCTCCACACCTTTACATTGGAGAATGTAGGTGTCTGGATGGAGTTTACTCTGGGTTGAGTTCATTTTCCCCAGGCCCAGTCACAGGGACACTATCTGATTTGAGGGCTGTTAATAGCAATGTTCTAATAATGAACTCCTTCCTTCACGCTGCCTCCCAAATTAACTTGTACTTGACAAAGACAGAATGGAGTGCTTCCTCTAAAATATCACAAGGTGTGTGTGTGTGTGTGTGCTGGGATGAGCTCATTCTCTCACCACTGGAGTAAATCTGCCCCCACCACATCCTCTTTATGGTTTGGAGGCATTCTCACCTAATGAAGAAGAGTCATTTAGCAGCTGAAAAATAGCCTCATATCATGCCCTGGGCTGAACCCACTAATAGAAAGGGCTTGTGAATTTATCGGCTTTGTTAAATATGAGTTGCTTTTATAGGAACAGCTTAGACAATATAGAAGTACATGGTTAGACCAGATATTTCTATTACTCCCTAGCCTGGGCCCGCCCATACTTCCTGTGATGCTACATTCAATTTCACGAGCAAGTCAGTATGGCCATCGTGCCGATTTAGAGGAATTATTTTTCCCAAATCTGTTGGCACCAATGAGAAACGAGCTTACGCATACGTCATCGGAACGAATGGTCTGATTGGTTGTAGATTCGTCAAGTAGTATACAGAGGCATCTGATGGACGCAGGTTAAGCCCGTCTCCCAGAAGACGTTTAGTAATGTAGGATGGCTAGACTAAGCTCCTGTGAGCTTTGTCGCGGAAGCCAGGCTAATTACTCTAAGATGTAGAGAGTGTAGATCAGAAGTGAAGTCCCCAACATTAGATGAAAACAGAATTCTAAAACAAACTCAAAAACTGTAACTAAAGTAACTCTCTCTCTCTCTCTCTCTCTCTCTCTCT
>JAGFZM010000052.1:2691026-2717947 GCA_017657215.1 Limnothrissa miodon | reverse complement strand
AAAAAAAACAAGAATTTGCTTGTGCTTGTGAGTGTGGTTGTTTTATTTAAAAAAAACAAAACAAAATTATTTTAATTAAATTTTGGGACAAAGCCCTGTTAGACTGCAACAGTCCGCTGCTTTGGTGATTCGTTTCTTTACCGTAACTGTTGTCCTCCTCTTTTGTGCCATCGATGGTCCCATCAGCTTGCAGCTGGAGATGGAAGCCCTGTCGGCTGTTGAGTTTTGTCACAATCCCCTTCAGCTGGGGTTCTGTGGGGGTCCACAGTCAGACAGGCATGGAGCCCAGCGGGAGGAAAGGTAAACAGTTTAGAGACAATAGATGGCAATAGTCACCAAGGTGATGAGAATACTGTCACATGCAGTGAAATGACATAGGAAGTGGAAGGCTCACAGGGAGAAGTGGTGGTGAGGGGAAGTGGTTGTGAATCATGCTGCCATTCACTGCCTTCTGGCATAGAATAGCCTAAACTAGCAGACTTCAAAAATAAAAAAGCACAAGCTTTTGCAACACACCCCTGGTTTTCCATTGTCTGCCATTTATGCTGAAAACAACCCTTATATGACTAATTATTACAAACACACTGCCTATCTATGTATATCCACTAAGCGTATGTCCACAATGCGTATAACCACTACACAGAATATCACAATATATTTATTTTTTTACAACATAGTGAAAAAATTGACTAGGTCCAGTTACCGTTTCTTAGGTAATGACTTCAGATTTACATTATATAATCTGGGCAGAATATTTTTTTTTGCAACCACTCTTTATGGTTAAAGGGATTATCCGGAGTGAAACAACACGTAGCTTTGTTGATTCACGTTGATAAGTGCTATCGATAGGTATAAGAACAACAGATTTTCATGCAAGGTAGACCAAGTAACGAAACGGCAGCCAGCGCTAACTGATTAGGGCATGGTTTTCATATGCCCAATATGCTTAGTGTTAGCGGCCTGTTCGTGAATTCGGTCTACGTTGTACCTACTGCTGTCATTCTGATACCTATAGACATCATTCGACAGCCTCAGTCAACAGAGCTACGGGTTGATTCACTCCGGATAATCCCTTTAAAGTTAGAAAGTCAGTACATTGTACATCTTCAAAGAGATTTATAACAGTATTTACTTTATTGGATCAAAACTTACTGGTAGTCCATATGTGGTATTCTACATTTTGCTTTAGGTTAACCACACACATACTGAGGAATTCACATCACCGGGTCCCAATAATAGCTGTGTGTGTACAGCACAAACATAAGCAACAAAATCCCTAAACTGAAAATGAAAATGCTCCTTTGTTGTAAAAGTTCAATTATTTCCTACCTTTGACGCCAAACTTGTTTTCAGATGAAACAAAACAACTGGTGCACATTAAGTATTTTTAGTGCAGGTTGACAATCGTGCGTGTGAGGATGACAATGATGAGGCGATTATTATGATGACAAAGATAAAGAATGAATGGTTTTATGGCCTGTCTATATAAATATAAATGTTCTCAACATCAGACCTGGCCGCCTTCTTTTTCGCTTCTTTGAGCCAAATAGTTTGACCCGTGAAAATACGCTCAATCGACTCGGTTTCTCGCAGTTTCCTATGCTTTTATTGGGGCTACTTGCGCAGCGACCAGCATTCGCCTTCTCTCGCTCCCTCGCCTGCCTCTTCTGCCGAATGAGGGAGCTGGCGATCGCTGCAGCCGTAGCCAGTTTGTCGGTTTGATATGGCAACACGTCCCAGATGGAAATTGAACCTTCTCCACTCAGCAGGCACTGTCTGTAACAGGCTTGTTAGCTGTAAACATTATAAAGGTTTTTTAAATAAAAATCCATGTCCGAAAACAGGGGAACATGTCCATTTTACTTCCAAGTATCGTCCTTTTTCATAAAAGACGTGACTCCCACATTTCCTTTGACATGTAAATGCGCTTCACATACTCTGTTTTTCCTTCTTCATAGTGTCCAATAATGTCTTCTCTCTTCACTACAGAAAAAGAGTCCTCAACAAAACCTCCCCTTATTGAACAAATTTCAGTTGGATATCCACTGCAACAGACCCATACACAACGCTTCATGGTGCGTACTTCTGGAGATACAAAAAAAAAATATGTTCATGTTTCCCTGATGCCAAAACTGGAGATATCTTCACCAACGCCACGAACAGAGACTAATAAGCCACTTGGCGAGCACCTGTTAACACAACGTGGAATGAAATTCATGAATTATATATATCAGCCGTGTGGAGAGAGAGAGAGAGAGAGAGAGAGAGAGAGAGAGAGAGAGATGAGACCCTGTAAAATTCTACTAAGAGGTTCGCCGCCTTTCACCTTGCTGTTGCTGATTATGACAAGTAGTGTAACAACACAAGCAGTAGGCTACGTCTTTCGGTTTTCAGGTCATTTGGCATATGAACAAACATCCGTCTGCTGCAGATGTTTTCAGTCACATAGCAGCAAAGATCTGCATAGGACGATCAGACTCCGATTTACAAAGAATCACCAGAAATTGGGATGAGCTCCAGAAAACTCCAGATAGTGCCAAAGACTGACAGAACGATTCTTTCTTTAGAGAAAACACAGTCAAATTCATAATGTTACCATCCACGCGACATAGCCAACTGATCCCGTTTCACCAAAGAACCGCCTGCAATCATCCCGACTTCTGGCTCGTGGAGACTACGGCGTGAGCCTCTCTCTGCAGCAGTCTATCAGCTGCTATTCAGCTCACTGTAGGTCCTGCAGCAGCGGCTCAAGGGGCTGCATGGTGACAGCAAAAGAAACGTGACTGAGGTTTTTAAGAAGTCAACGAACACAAGATACCACATCATTAATATCCTGGTTTTGATTTACAACGTTGAAAAAATTTGTCGTAGCCTAAGCAAAAAGATTCAAAGGAAACTAATTAGCCTGTAATTAGACCGTTTCGAAAATACATACCTATTTAACTGCAGACAAAAGCATTGCCACTCCCATACTTAAAACAACTTCGTGAACATTCTGCATTCATTTATTTGTAGGCAAAGACACATAGACTCCCTAACCTAAACTATACTGAATCGCTATACTCCCATCAAACACAATGACAGATGCATAATAAAATATAAAATTTCTATCTATCAATATGTTCAACTCACGTTACATAACGTATATACAACATCTCCCGGCGTTTGCTTACCGCTTGGAGACGGTGGGAATCCTATGGCGCCATTCACAATTTTTCGCTCTATCTAATCAGTAGCCTACAGCACTACGACCACATGCACACGAACGGAGTTGTCTTATGTTTTGATCAGAATTTTGAGAACTGCACAGAATACTAGGCCTAGACAGTTTTAAAGGCGTATGCGTTAAGGTGTATATGTGCAACACTGTTTTTGTAACAAACAATGCTACCATAACTCCTCCATAACAGAGGCTGTAAATTTCAGCACCACGGACAGCGACTATGATCTTGAACTGCAACGGCTGCAATGCTAGTTCTCAAATGGAAAGTAAAATTTAGCCTATTGTAAGTGGATCAATGGATCAAGTCACAGCAAACAATCAGCCCTGTAAACAACTAAAAATACCTGATATAGATCTTCTTAAAGGAAAGGTCATGATATACCATGAGTTGCCGACACAGTCTTAGCCTACTGTTTTTGCAACCCACCAAATGTTTAACAGGCTATAAAAAGGGAAGCGGTATTCAAAAGTTAAAACAAAGAGTTTTCCGGGGACCTGAATCCATTAATCCGAGCACACAGTGAAGCACTAGATCATTAACAACCGTTCCTAAATGTCCATTATGAATTTACAGAAGCTCATTAATGATTCATCTCACCGATCCATTCCCTGATCTAGCACCGTCATAAATATTTTCAACATAGCACAATAGATGTGATGAAGTTGTCTTCCATTATAAACAATGTTAGATCCTGTTGTTGACCACCCTCAACATATGACTTTTTTTATATAAACTTGTGTTAAGTTTTAATTACGTTTGTTATATGCCCTATTTGATAAAAAAATATTTTAAATCAGTTTTTCATTTAATCACTATTATATCACCTATGACATTTTGAATCTGTAAAATGCTTGAAGAAATTGCAGTGACTTGAATGCTGGAGCTGCAGGGCATTTGTTTTCTCCGCGACTAACATAATCACGCTGACGAGATGAGGAGTGAATCTCATTTCAAACAACGGCAATTGAATTATCCCAGCTGCATTTCCCTAACAAAATAAAATTCAATTATTCGCCAAACACAAATTATATAACCACATATCTATCTATCTATCTATCTATCTATCTATGTATCTATTTATCTATTTATCTTTCTGTTTGTTTATTAAATGAATGAAAAAAAAACTGTGCAGTAATGTCAAACCTAAATACATCAGTTACAAAAACAACAAAAAAAGTAAAATCATGCTACTAGGCAATATCTGACAATTCTTCTAAAAAGTCCTAATAACATAAACACTTTCTTTTTAGATAAAAAAAAAACTTGAGTTCCATAGAGCAGTAAGTGGGTCAACAACTTGTTGAATATCTGCATTATTCCTTCACACTGCAAGAAATCTGTCTGCCGGTGTTACGCTGCCTCAAGCCACTAGATGTCAGTAGATTGTTATAATACAGGAGCTTCTCATGAGAGCAGTTTGGTCCCTGTCACTCTCTATTTCTCCTTAAAAAAAAAGTGGTGGGCTACTTTGAAGGTCGAATAAAACAACAGGGGCAGACAAAAGAAAAGACATGACGGGACACTTGCATTTGTCAAATGCTGTCAGCACGTCTGGTTTTAATTTATGGTCCCAATCATGGTGTTCTGCACAGACAGCAAACATTCTACTGTACACTGACAGCAGCAGATTAATGGTCCTTTGTGTCACAGGGAGGAGCACGGATCAATTACTGAAATGTAAATTCATTTATATGTTAATTCACACAATCAATCTTCTGTGGCGTTCAAACACTGCATTTAATAGCAACGTCACAACGCCAACACAAATCACGCTGACCCCAATTTGCCCAAATCATTTCACTAGCCTGACACAAGGTGACATGCAAGATCAAGTGTGAGAGAACACAGTCCAACATGCTTTAGGAAACAAACACAAGCAAACGGATTGCGTGGTGAGCTGGAGATGTAGGTGAGTGTATACACTAAAGTTTGCACGCTCTCAGTGAAGTGAAACTACTCTGGGACTCCTGGGGCTGTTTTTATTTTTCAGTGTCCCCCCATGCTGACGTCAGCCTCTATTAATCAGCCAAGGGAGTGTAACAATCCCAAAGGGCACTTTCATTGCTGCAAATCACTCAAGACATGCACAGAAAATTCAGGGCTACACTGCGGGAGAGCTAAGACAGACTGTTCCCAGAACAGTGATAGGAACTGTGAATGTTGTTTCCAGAGTGAGAAGACTAAGACATCTAGTTCCCAGAACAGCCTGGGTCTAGGCAAAGGAAATGCAATCTTGCTCGTGCTGTGCTGGCCTGGTGTGGATGGAAGAGAAGCATTGACCAGTTCTTGGAACAAACCTTCGGGAACCTTGCCGTTCCTAAAGATGATTAGTCCAATCGGACAGCAAAAGATTTCATTGCACTTGGCATGGAAGTCGTAGTCTTTGTCTAAATCCTCCAGGGATTGAAGAGAGTCGTCGCGTAAAATAATGTATTCCCGGGTGTACAGAGAGTCATCTTGAACTGTTATTACATGGCAACAGAACAGGGTTGTCAGAGAGTGAGCTATGAATGAGGCTTCACATAATGATTAATGATGATTCATTCAGACACACACACACACACACACACACACACTCACTCAGACACACACACATACACACTCACTCAGAAACACACACACACACACATACACACAATAATAGAATTCATGTAAGATCTACTTAAAATTCACACACCAAAATGCTTTGCATTCCTAGAAGGGGATTGCAGTAAGCAGTAATGTATTCAGTTTTAGGTGCACTTTGTGATTTACAATTCTGCTCATGAAGCCCAAAACTTTTCTGGCATGAATAGAAAATTATTTGGATACAGTGCAAACACAAACAACCAACCCCAAACAAGTTTCAGGAATAGTTTACATATACACTGAATATAGCTGAGAATAGAAAAAAATCCCTTTGATATACAGCATTGTGTCTCATCACTATCAATGTTGTACCACACTGACCTTTTATTTTTATCTCTGTATAGTTTTGTTGACACACACTAAGTGGCCTCATGTTTGGCATGTATATCCACACAAAGTGAAATGCAATATAATTACAGATGTTAGGTTATATTCAGAAAGCAACCATTCATAAATATGTATACATTTATACTTTAAGGACACCAATGAGCTCTTATGTTTGGTCAGATTTTGATAAAGACTACTCTCAGGTTCAATATTTTGACAAATTGAACAAATAGCCTTTAGACCAACCTTAGGTATTTCAAACAAACTGGCTTGTCACACAACTGAAAAGAGAATATGTTGTGTGTTTCTGGACATTATCAGTTATATCTAGAAAAATATGAAAGAGGATACTTTGGGAACTACTGTTTTAAAATAACAAACATAAGCAAACTATCCTCAGATATTGTATGCAGATGTTACTGTAAATCTGATTTGCATTAAAGTAATGCAGCCATAACATTACCTGTTAGCAAATGTTACTTGGTCAGTGATTTGAAGGTTTGAAGTGTATAACTTGAGGAAATAGCACAGATATTTACAGTTTTTCTCAGACGCTTTGGTGCGTTTCTCACATCACTATTAACATTTGCACAGCAGTTAGTGCATTTCTCAAAACAATTAGTGCAAACTGCAAAACCTAGTGGATAGCCTGCAAAAGCACGTCATTTGCAAGTATTCATGTCAATAAAAAATAAAAAAGTCTTGACACCATCTTTATGAACAAGATTTTCATATTTTCATTATGACAGTTTATTCTGTCAGTGTTTTCCAATGCATAAAAAGGTCAGAACTCAGTGACACTACCTACAAATGCCCAGGACAGAACTACACTCTACTTGTCACTTGAAATTTACAGTAAAGTTAGACATTGCTTTCCCCTTTCCCCCTGCATCCTCAACCCTCTTCCACGATGCTGAGCTTCCATATCTGTGTTACAAATTTGTAGAAATGGTACACAGTATGTCCTGCTCAGTTCATACTGTGTGTAGTGTACTTGCCAATTGAGGGTTCATGGGATTCATCCATGAGTGACTGTGAACAAGTGGCTTGTCTTTGGTTACAACTTCAGTAATACTTCACACACCTCCTGAATGGAAGCTGAAGTTTACCTGAGACACTATTCAATTTAGGAGACATTTCCAGGAAAAAAATGATAAAAAAAAGGTATAGAAATTGCTTGACAGATAGATAATATTTGACATTTGATAACTAGTGCGACAATTTTGTATGTAATGACTCAAGCAATGAAAGTAAGACTATTAGTTTTATTGAGAACGACTATTTAGCATCCATAAGTATAATTAATTTTGACTGACATGACATTTGCAAATAGAAATGTTAAAAAACAGCAAAGAATTGTATGAAAGCAACTGATACATGTCCAAAAGCATTTGCAGTTTGTTCAGAGGAAGGAGAAATTGCTACAATGATGTACACAAATGACAAAATGTTGTGGAGGTTGAACTAATAGTTATGAGAATTTTGATTCTGATCTGAGAAACGCATCAAAGCAACTGAGAAAAACTGTAACCTTTTTAAGTAAAAATTCAAAAACATTTACACAATCACTCAATAAGCCATCCCTCTTGAGATACTAGGAAGAGTTTGGCTAAACTTGACTACAGAACTGAAGTGCAGGAGTGTGTGTTTGATGCAGATAGGGGGCAGTGTGGCTATCTTTGCAAGCTTCCTGTGGTGAGAAGAAAAACCCTGTAACAATCCTGTACCAATATTCTGAAACAAATGTGGCCTTAAACTGATGAGATAATAAAAAGAAAAACAGACAGATAGCTAGATAGATAGATAGATAGATAGATAGATAGATAGATAGATATATAGATAGGTAGGTAGATAGATAGATAGATAGATAGATAGATAGATAGATAGATGGATGGATAAAGAGAGAGGGGGGAGCTCAGTGTGATGATGATACAACATGAAAGATCTCCTCTAATCAACTCAAGGCTACCATAGCACCAAGGCCAGGGGCTCAGGGGTGGGTGACAAGCCATCTGTCTCTGAGTGTGAGTACAAGTGTGTGTGTGTGTGTGTGTGTGTGTGTGTGTGTGTGTGTGTGTGTTTGCATACAGTATGTTTGTATGTATGTATGTTTGTATGAATATATGTATGCATGTATGTTAAATGTTTATATGTGTGATGGTGTAAATACATTATACAGCTAAATAGCAAGGATATCAAGGATGGTTGTGAGAGTGATTTATCTGCGTTTATGACCAGATTTCATGGATTGGTGAGTGCACTTGCTAAAAATAAACGCATTAATGGATTATCTTGCAGAACGACAACATGGTTGCTTTTGAGGGCTGATAGGGTGGTGTTTTGGCCCAACTTTACTTGACATCTTGGTTTGAAAATCCAAAGGGCAATAGTTGAATTTCTGCTGACTATGCAATTAATTATTTGGTAAAACATCTTAAAGTGAAGAGTGCAGACACTATGTAAAACCACCAATAAATCATAGCACATGATTCAGTTCTTCAAGCAATAATTCTCTAATTTTTGTTATCTCAGACAGTTTTAAAACAAATGACATACAGTAAATAAACTTCCAGATTTTGAAATGCTTAGAGCTCAAATGTTATTTTGCATGACCAGTAGTAGGTATCAAATATATGGACATTTTTAACGTTGGCATCAACTACAATCTTACATTTAGTTTCACAGTTGTGGTGTATATTGGAAGGGTTAGACAAATGCGCCTCCCACAGATCCTGTGACATTGCATCTGCTCTATTATTTAGTAGTTCTTTATAAAAAATTAACTTGAACATCGTTCACCCGAAAAGAAAAGATGACAAAAATACTTTCAACTAGTCTGTGCTATTCCGCACTCTTTTGATTTAAAAGAGAAAGAGAGAATAAATAAGCCAACAACTTGCAATTTGCAATACAATCATGAGTAAATAAAACTGATAAGCATAACCAAAAATATTTGGGCGTGACCTGGACCTACAATTGTTTTTTGTAAGGATGTAAACTAGTAGAGAATATAGAATATTTGCACAAAAATGCTCTAGTGGCATTTTTACTAGGCTATTATTGTTTCATATTTTTACAGACTACTAACCTAAAGGCCTTCCTAAATTAATTCATTGTGAATAAAAACATCTTATAATGTAAGTCTAACATTAATCTATTTGGTGTGAGCCAACAATGAGTCAGGTCTGGGGAACTTTTTAATTACTTTTAATCAAGGTGTGACATCCCGTACCTGTCTTGAAAAGCAATTAAAAGTTTCACCATAGCAACTGATGATTTTTTTTGTTCATTAACCCACGTGGCTTATCTTGTTGTACATATGCCCTATTTGACAAGACGCAATGTACTTTAATGAGTTGCGCAGTAGCAACTTAATCAGGTTTAATCCTTTCCATACATTTAAACAAAATTTCCTCCAGTGGTCACATTCGGTCTGGAATGTGACCTCACCAACATATAGGCTACCCCTCCTGCCTCCCTCTGGCTCCTAGTTGTTAATTGAACGGAAATAACGATCTACAACGTAGCCGACCAGAAACGACACCAACCAAAATCCTATGTCATTAACTAAAATAATTTCGTTCGAGCGTAAATACAAAATAGAAACAATCCATCATTTTTATGGAGGAAACTCCCCTCTTCTTTGTCTCCATGGCAATATTACCCAGGCTGCATCGCGGAAGAGAGCGCGGTGATTCTATAAGCATGTCCGCAAAAAATATCAAACAATAGATCTATGAAGAGAAAACGATGTTCATAACCATATGAACGTATAGATTTAGCGATTATCTACTTTACATTTAAATAAATGTATGTGAAAATGACATGGTTCTGTTTTACGCTTCTCGTTGAACAGTAGCCTGAGCTACAAACAGTAGGCTACACAGCATTCTAGGTTACTGTGATTTACTATCCTTTGAAGACATTCGTTCATTTGGCAGTAGATTCCTCTCTAAAAGAAAACAGTTGTGCCTTGCCAAGTTCTCAAGTAGGCCTGAGCAACGCCCAACAGATGCCACTAAATTTGGAAAAGACTGTGATCTAAAAAATATGAATGTCCTCCCAAGCCTTCACATTAGCAAATTACAGATAGCCTACGATTAAGTATGCAGGCCTGTCTTAAGTAAGAAGTGTGCTTTTCATCTGGAAAATAGACTCAGATATTGTGTCCCATTAATTTTTACGGTTGAAAGTGGTGTTATCAGTGCGCGTCTGTGCGCGAAATAACATTGCCTTACCCTTGCTTGCATCCTTATCTTCTTTGGGCTTTGTCGCTTTCATAGATCCAAATTTGTTTTGCTGAGTTCCAGGATTAAACTTGGTGTCCCAGGGATTTTAAGAACTCTTGTTTCTCTTCAGAAGCGTATGCTGCCGAGCCTGTGCGCCCACTTGGACTCTGAAACCAGCGCGCAATTCAAGAAACAAAGGATCCGATGAGCAAGCGTTGTTAAGATGAAAGACATTATAGAGATGACATTAGTCTATTTAATAAACAGAATATGTGTTGTTTTAGTGCTATTAGGTTTATCTCAATGTTGCACAGTAGCCTGAATACATTTTCGACATAGTCATACAGTTTCAACAATGTAAACATCTTGCTGTCCAGAAATCAATATTTTCACTTCGTTTACCCCTGCATTTTTCTTACCTTAACCACGCTCCACGGTCTGGTGAGAGCGACGGAGGGGCATGGGGTAAGCGCTGTCCGTTTCGGTCCAAACGTGATAAGAGTGAAACAGCATGGAGAGTAGTGAGAGGGAGAAGCTTTCGCTCCCACACGCTGTCAAAACGCCATACGCACGGAATTTCAATAAATCCAATTCGAAAGTAAAGTTCGCTATACGAAAGACAATACGAAGTGGTCAGCACCCGAGGTGCTGCCAAACCAAAACAAAAGTAGTCGCTCTCGGTTTGTTGATGACAGCTTGCATGCACATGGCGTGGAGAAGCCTGTTTTACTCACGTCTCCACGATAGCAAAGCTGGTGATGATGGTGATGGTCGGTGATGGTAATGATCCCTCCTGCAGTGAGGATACTGTAGCCTACACTCGGAGAGTAGGTCACATGCACACAGTGCTTAAGTGTAGCGGTAGCAGCGAAGAACGGTGCTGTGGATACTGGTTAAAGTATTTTATCCCAATAAAATCCACGACATCCCGATACAAATTTGTGGAATGGCTTACGGGTGAATGCGTATAGCCGTTAATGTAATTTGATTCATTTTAGGCAGTAAAACATAAGAAGATACAACAGGTGCAGGCTCACCTAATGCAATTGGTGGACTGTACTGAGCCCCAGCCTACTAGAATGATGCCGAGGGTGGGGGTTGAGGTGGGAGTTGGTTTAAGTGGAGTAAGAGAGAGAGCGCGGGTGTCCTGTGCGACCTAACCACTGTGAGCAACAACTAATGAAAATCATACAAAGAGCCTTGCAGTTTTTTTCGTAGCATAACTTTACATCTTCCTTGAAGCTGACAGGCTATCGCTTATTCTGGCTGACTATTTCAATAACCAAGCAGACTATTGATTGTTAGACATCAGCCACACTGTCTAACTTGTCTCACTTCCTGAAATGTCACTGCATGCTTCCTACATCTGATTCACAGAGCCACGTGGCTGACCTGTCATGCTGAACTGCCCACATCTGATTGCCATTCAAGAATCACATCACATTTGAAATGCCAGTTCTAGAAACTTTAAATTTTCTGTTATCTCTTTGTGCTGCACTTCAAGATTTGACCAATTTAAAATTGTATTTTTTAGTATCAGGTATGTGTGGCTGGAATAGTTTGATGCTGCTGTGAAACTTATATTTCAATCATCATATTACCAGTCTCCCTAATAGTTTATCACAAGGGCAGTTGGCATCAATCTAAGAAGTATTGTGACGCTGTGAACCCCACCACCTATATATATATATATATATATATATATTTTTTTTTTTTTCATTCTCTTTAAGTGCTTTATGTGCTTATGTTTTTTCCTTGGCTAGATGTGCTATATGTTGTTTTTTTCTTAGTCTTTGCCCCTGTTGCTCATTGGTGCTCTTTGCTGTGAAGTGCCACGAGACACGACTTTTGTATAATTCGCTGTAGAAATTAAATTATTAATTAAATATAAAATTTAATTCAAATTAATTGAATTTACCATCATTCTAAATTAAGCACAACCCTGTATATCCTTGGAGTACTAGACTGGGTGATTTGCATGTGTGTTTATTTCAAGGATAATGAACTTGCATGGGTTTATTGATGTGTATTTATTAGTAAGATACCTTTGGTTGTGGTATTGTAGGCTGTGTTATAATATAAGACACACTATACATGTTTACATTAGAAGGCCTTTGGTAGACTTTGCAGGACCTGTTGTACCTAACAAAGTTGATGCTTTGCTGCTCATAACTAACACATGCTTTAGGGGGTGGACGTGGTGTGGTTATGTAAAAATGCCATACAAGATCATTGATACTGCTATAGAATGTCCCACATCATCCACATCCATTTATGTGTGGTGTGATGTTTTCTAGGAATACATGGGTGCAGAGTGCAAAGAAAAGCTCTCACTTTACGCTTTACGTTTTCAGCTTGAAATTGGTATCCCAGAGTCAGAGAAATTCTCTAAGTATGAAGTTGTCGACCAGATACATACAATAAAATGTGAGGAGAGCAGCTGATTTAATTATTCTCTCTCAAACAATATGGAGATATTGCAAACAGCTGTTTGAAATGCCTGTCAGATTGTTGTCAGATGGAATCTGACAACGCAAGTGTTTGTAAGTAGCTTTGTGTGGGTTTAACCACACACTGACCAAGACATTAGTGGTAATTACTGAACTCAGTCAGATTGCAGTTTATGTAAAACATCATTGAGAGCCTTCATTGTTTTTATTTTATTTATTGCCTAAAAAGAAGTTACATAATACACTACATTTGTTATAGTCACATTTTTGCAGTGGGTAGACCAATGACACCCATGTGAATGTAAGAATACATGTTGAACCCGTTTGCATTCAGTATTCAGCCATGGTCTACTGGTCAGTGATCGACCCGGCAAGCCGGTCTCAAGACCAAAGTCCTAACCAGTAGGCCCATCTTATAAAATCTTGAATATTAATGTATTGTTTATTCATCTATTTTTGTTTATTTACTTAATTGTTTTATTATTTTATATTATCAGATGTTCAGATATTATTTTTTATCATGTTGCTATTGAATACCTGCCATTGTCCTGTGTTTTCACATTCCTACAGAAATCTTTGTGTCTTTTGTAGCTGACACTGTTAGATAACAGCCAGTTACCTTGTGAGCAACTGAAAAGTAATATAAACGAAGGCAACCCTGAGACATCGCCATTTATCACGGTTATGAAGATAAATGCAGTCTTCAAGAGCTACTGGGGACATGGTTATGTCATAACATTGTTTGAGGTCAGAGGAGGATCACATTGTACTGTCAGCACAAGCACCTGCCATATCAAAGTCTTTCGGCGCTCTGGTTGTTGTGTATACATAGTTTTCATACTAGTGCATGGAAAATCCTATTCATTATTGAGTGAGATAGTGATTCACATTCTCTGTTGAAGCAGCACAGGGAGGAAATTAAAGTGGTTGGATTATGCAAAAAGTCACTACACTAATCTCTGGCAGGGTCTGACATTACCCATGCTTGTGAGAGCAGGGGCCGAATTAATATTTAAACTTTTGGCACTTAGAGGTAGATTTGCAAATAGAAAAGATCTGGAGAGTTATTAGAGATTGATTCATTATCCAAAGCCAGATTGGTGGCAGTTTTATAACCCTTCATCGTTATACACCCGAGAGCTATAATTCGTCCATACTCTGTTATCAAACAAAGCTCATAACTCATGATTAAAATATGCTCTGTGGTTAAAATATGTGCTCAGTCAATAATACTGCACACAGTCATTTCCTATTCAGCCTCTCATTGGTCCATTCTGACTGTTGAATGAATCTAATCCATACTTCTGACAAAATTGTCAAAATAGTGAAAATGGAGAGCGAGGTTTACAGCAAACAGCTGAGTTTAAAAGGTCACCATAAATAGCTCAACCATACACTTAAGCAGCATCAGTTCCAAACTTGAATATACCCTACAGTAGGCCTACCAATAGCCGCCCATTGTGGGGTTTGCAGGCAGCCCGTTTTTTAGAAGCCATTACCTTCAGTGTAAAGTCTTGTTTAGAAAATGGGCCACCATTAATAAGTTATGAGGCTGGGAAAAAATCCACTGCTTGGTGAGCTGCTACATGTACGCTACACGCCATGTCATGGCTCTCATGCTTCTCTTATGATATTTTTGCACTGGTGTGATTAGGGGATGATTTTATGCTGAATTTATAAACTGTCATATCAACTTGAATAAATTTTAGTCCAAGCAGTGCACAAGTCAAATGTTGTTCCAAGTCAGAAAATACACTCTTATATTGTGTGCTGACTTTCCATAACTGTCTAGAGTTCCGAATTGATATACTTGGGAAATACACACACAGATTTACCACTGTCTTGTTGCATGACCAAGCTTTTATAAACGCCAGAGAGTGACTTGCAAGTCACTGATTAACAGTTTTTGACCAGACTGAATCCTGACTTTTCATGTAAATATTTGCCATCTTACACAAGAGGGTAAGGTAAGGGTAATGTGTAGGTAAGGTAAATTATATGATGTTGAAGTTACTATATCCAAATAGGAGACTCACTGAACTCATATGTGTAAATCATGTGTATACGAACTAGAATATACATAAACACAATGACCAAAAATAAATCATACACTGGGACCAAAGGCTATAAAATAATTGACAGTGTAATTCAATATTAATTATTTTATAACTGCAATATCAGACAAAGAATGTATCATTGCATTACCTACCTATGTAAAAGGCCATCTATGTGGGCATTACTGATGTCATTACAGTACAAACATTACTGTCAAGACTCTGATCAAACTGACAAACAGACACAGTTCAGTTAAACACAGCTGGACACACACAGAAGCACAGGCCTTAAGCAATCAAAGTGCTTGTGCTCTTTAGATTGTTTAGCAGTGGAGCAAATGGTCATCTGTATTCTTTTTAATAGCTATTTCTTGCTCTTATTGTAATAAAGTATGGGAAAGATTTTTCTCTCACTCCTAGTTGTCTCTGTTTTGGTGGACAGATGGTTTACATACGGAGGTAAGTCTGTTTTTTATTTTATAGCTAATGTTATGGCAACAAAAAAAGTAACAGAAACAGTACAGTAAAACAAAGAATTTAAAATATATGTTTGCAGAACAATAGGTAAAAACAGTCCCGTTTCACTACCAACTGATTCTGAAATCTAGTTCTAGTCAGAAACCTGCCATGTAAACCACGTCAGATATCCCCAAGCCTTAAAGGTATTGTGAAGTGATGTTTATGATGTTTTCTTCTTATGAATGCCCGAGGAACATTGAAAAAACAGTAAACTTCTGAACAGTACAATACTTAGTTTTAACATTTAAACTTCATGGTATTACATGGCAGTTAAAAATAAGTTAACAAAATTACATTAATTGACAGGTTCTTTTAAAACTGGCTTCAGCTCACAGTTTTCCTATAAACTTGTAGAGCAATAGTGACCAAGACATTGTCTAAGTACTTTGTGCAACTAAGTACAACTTTGTTCAAAAGTTGCCATTAAATAGAATACTAATCCTTCCTACTTCTTCTTTGTTTATTGTTGAGTAGTTATGCATCTTCACGTATTACGACATTAATGATGTGTTCATTTTTAGTTTCTATAAAAAAATCCACACAGCTTTTGGCCTAAGCTCTTTGCTATAGTTCTACACTGTTAGAAATAAATGAAAGATGCATCAGTGAGTGATAAAGTTCTGCCACATTTTTTGTTTTTGTTTTTGTCCTCTCGCAGCATCTGTGTTTGTGTCGCAGCAGTCAGCCACCAGCGTGCTGAAGAGGCAGAGGAGGTACAACAGCGGGCACCTGGAGGAGCTGCAGCGGGATAATCTGGAGCGTGAGTGTATCGAGGAGAAGTGCAACTGGGAGGAGGCCAGGGAAGTGTTTGAAGACAATGCCAAAACGGTACGCCTGGGATAGAGAGAGAGAGAACGAGACTGTGTGTGTGTGTGTGTGTGTGTGTGCGTGTGTGTGTGTTATTAAAATATCAATTTGGTGTTTAGGTCACTCTACCAGAAAGCCAGGTCACATGCCAAAAGCATTTTGACTGTTAAATGGTATGACTGTCACTGTTACACATTATTAAGAGTTCTGGTAGCTTGTATAGTTTTCCCATAACAGCCTGTATCATGTGCTGCTAAGTGTCATATTTCCAGTTCTTGGAATACATATATCACTATTGCATCATTCCCTGCAGATGGAGTTCTGGACTGGCTATATAGGTAAGAAGTGAGTATATTAATAAGTGAGAAATGCATAACAATGTGACTAACATGGAAAGCGCGAATAGAGTGCCTGCTGTCAGACTACTAGCTTAAAGAACATGGGTCATTTTCAACACTTAGTCCTGTTGTTAGAGGTCACCTAACTATGGTACAACCTAAGGTGCGGAGGTTAAACTAAAACTAAATGACTCAACTCTGTTTGTTTGTACCAGTCTACCAAACTTTGTGTCAGTAGGACAGTGACTTTGAACAACTACCCTTATAGCAGTTACTGGTATATATTACTCATTATCATTAATAATTATTATTGTTGTGAGATAGCTGGGATTTTTTCCCCACAGACGGGGATCAGTGTGACAGCTCTCCCTGTCAGAATGGAGGAAGGTGTGAGGATGGAATGAGCTCTTACGTGTGTTGGTGTTTTGCTGGGTTTGGTGGAAAGAACTGCGAGATAGGTAAGCATTGTCTGATTGGTTTGTGATCAGTTTCATTTCCCATACAGTCAAAGTATAAATTATTATTATTTATTAAGTATAAAGTATTATTTGGTTATTAATTCAATGCAATTTTACACTGTCTCTTTTGGGACTAGTCTCTCTGTTTTGTTGTAACTTTCTTTAAGAGATTGCTCGTCAGTGTAGCCATGATAACGGTGGCTGCATGCAATTCTGCATTGAAGATAAAGTGCGGGGAGCAACATGTGCATGTGCACCGGGGTACCAGCGGGAGGCAGACAAGATGACCTGTGAACCATTAAGTACTCCTCTCTCTCTGTAACAAAGACACACACAAAAACACAGACATGTACAGTGTACATATATACACATATATTCCATGATTTGGTCTACGTTACACCACATTCTGTCGTTCTCATTCTTAAGTGCTTGGTAATGATTTATCAGTAAAGCCTTTTTTCCCTTAGTACAGTTGCTCAAATAGCTTAAGCCTAATTTGTTTTACTTCTGACCATCATTCTTTTGGTCATAACAGATGATAACAGAAATGAGCTTGATTGTAGGTAACCCAAAGCCATGTCAAGAGATGATAAGGTATTATGGGTAACACTTTCTATGAAGGTTGTATTTATAATGCCCTATGAATGCATTCATAATATTTTATAATGCGTCTGTAAAGCATTGTAATGCTCATTATGACCATCTATATGAATTCACAACTCATCATAACCAACGTTATAATGCATTATGATAACTAATTATGAATGATTATAATTGAAATATGAATAATGCATTATAAATATATCAATGTCTGCCTATTCACTTGTCAAGTTTTATAATGCAGCATAACTTCTTTGCTCTTCTAAATCCATATAGTGATGCTGAATGATGGGAATGTTCCACATATGTATGACTCATAGCTCATTTGTACTACTTTACCTAAAGCTGACAATTAACACCTATGATATTACCATAGTGCTTTATAATATTGTGCACATGGGGTAAAGATGCCAGGCTCTGTTCATTGTACCTTTAATTACTCCTGGTACTTATATCTGTTTATAATAGTGTCATGTTTTTGTCACTTTACTTAAAGCTGGCAAATAACACTTATGGCAGACATTGATATATTTATAATGCATTATTCATATTTCAATTATAATCATGCATAATTAGTTATCATAATGCATTATAACGTTGGTTATGATGAGTTGTGAATTGATATAGATGGTTATAATGAGCATTACAATGCTTTACAGACGCATTATAAAATATTATAAATGCATTTATAGGATATTATAAATACAACCTTCATAGAAAGTGTTACCGTATTATGTGAAACTGCCTATCCATCAGGTCAGCTTTCATGGGAGGACACACACTGTTCTTAACACAAACTAGCAATAATAATCTCAAACCTTTCAAGTTTATTTATTTATTTATTTTTGTCAGGACCATATCCCTGTGGACGTCTTGGCAAAGTCGTAAATGACCAACTAGGCCAAAGATCTATCATTAACGCAGAGACAGTGAATGAACATGAGACAGCTTTCCACACTAACATATCCTCTGAGAACACCATTGGCATCTCAAACGACACAGCCAGTCCAATATTACAGAATAGTACCCAGCCACCAACAGCGGACAGCAAAACAACATGGCAATCCTGGCATTTTTACCCAACCCTGCCAACCATCAAAGCAGAATCATCCATAGACGAGCGCATTGTCGGTGGAAATGAGGTCACGCCAGGGGAGATTCCATGGCAGGTAAGAGCCAACAGGCAGATGACTAATTTGACTTAAGTAGCAGACCGATAAAATCAAATGTATAAAAATACATACAATTTATCCATGTACATTAACGATTCAATTGTCGTTTGTCAATAATTCTGGATTTATTTTTAATCTAAGGTGGCCATAGTCAATAAAGATGCCAATATAGTGTTCTGTGGCGGCTCGCTGCTGAGCGATGTTTGGGTCATCACTGCAGCCCACTGCATAGCCGAGAGCAAAGGAACTTTCCTGGTCCGACTTGGTGAGTGGACAATTCCACAGCAATTCCTGTCACATACAATACACGTACAAAAAAGACCAATGATATAGTGGGGTTCTCAAGAGTTGGGCAAATATTAAGGCAGAGTAAGTAAACAGCCCATTTTGGAAGGTCTTTTGGTATGTCTTGGTATGTCCTTACATCTTATCCTTACATCTTTCAATTTTGTGACAATTTGTGACAATGACAATAAAGAACATTCTCTTCATTCTATTCTATTCATTCTACTCCACCAGGGGAACATCACACAGAAGATGATGATAAAACCGAGAGTAATCATGAGGTGGACAATATCATCCTCCACCCTCGCTATGATGCTAAGAAAAGCCTCTACAACCACGACATCGCCCTCCTGCACCTCAAATCACCCGTCACCTTCTCCGACTACATCATCCCAATCTGCCTGGGACCCAGAGACTTCACAGAGTTCCTGATGAGAAACACCCCCACGTCACTGGTCAGCGGCTGGGGCAGGATGCGCTTCAACGGCCGAGAGTCCCAAACGCTGCAGAAGGTGGAGGTGCCTTACGTCGAACGCACCGATTGCAAGGGGAGCAGCAGCGACCACGTGTCCCGCTTCATGTTTTGCGCCGGCTACAGTACGGAGCAGAAGGATGCATGCCAGGGGGACAGCGGCGGGCCTCACGCCTCCAGGTACAAGGACACCTGGTACCTCACGGGGATTGTCAGCTGGGGGGAGGAGTGCGCCAAGGAAGGCAAGTATGGCATCTACACACGCATCTCCAGGTACTTCCACTGGATCTCCAACGTAACAGGCTTGACTCTGGCCTCCACAAACTGAACAAGAGCCCAAAATTTATTTAAATGCCAGTGGAGGAATGCTAAATGCCATACAGTGTCTCAATCTGCATGGTGGCACCACTTTAATTTGTAGAGGGGAAGTTACTTTGAGATGCACATTTAAAGAAATGTGTTGTCCCTTCAGGAACACAAAATATGCAGCCAAAAGTCATGAAAGATGCTTTGAAAATAAGTGTTTGGAAATATGTGTTCTTAAACATTCCGGAGTGACTTGTGATATTTATTTAATTCATAATAATTAAATAAGTGCAATTAATAAAAAAAATAAAATAAAGATGTCCTCTAAAAATAGTTTGTTGCTGTGTTAATATATTTCTTTTTGAACATTCTGGATATTCACATGAGAAGTCTTCCTTAATTTACATAACTAAAAATACATCTCTCTAATAGAAACAATACGTTGGCATTTGCTGTATTCTGTGCACAAACTCTCCTCTACAACAAAAGCCACATTTCACATTTCAGATGACTAAAGCGTTATGCAAGAAATTCATTGCTCTTCAAAACCAATAACGTGACCTTTAATTGCTGTACAACAGAATTGCATCCAATGGAATTGGTCACAGTATAAAATCTGATGGAGGCTTCTAGATTGTGTTAAGGCTTTGGCAAAGCTTAAAACCTACTAAATCAAACTGCAGTGCAAAATGAGGCAAGCATGGGGTGTGCAGCAGGAAAACCACCCCATGGTTAAGATTGCATCATGCGAAATTGTGACTGGAAGCGGAAGAAAGCACATCCATTATAATTACTGAGTAACTGCCATATTTTGAAGACCCTACTATATCCACAAAAAAAAGTGTGTGCTCTTGATGCTAGGCAACTATTATATGTAATGAAACAGCCTGAAGATGCGTGTGTGGGGAGGGGTGGGGGGAGGGGCGGGGCGCATGTGATTTTGAGTTTTTGGCACATACAATCTGGTATATGGTATGCAAATGTGCTGTGTACAGATTAACATACAGTATATTCCAGTCTGTCCTAATGTACACTCTGTACACACTAAGAAAATAGCTGTACATACAGGAATCAATCTCTGCCAGAGGCTCGTCTTTCATCTGAAATTGCTGAAAACTCACGACTCGCACGAAGAGGCCTACCACTGGGCTGACGTCATCATCGGTTGTGTGTGTGAGTGTGTGTGTGTATGTGTGTGTGTGTGTGTGTGTGTGTGTGTGTGTGTGTGTGAGTGTGTGTGGAGGTTAAGAGATGGGGGGTTGGTTGTGAAGGGGGGGGGTGTTGAAGCTGGTTGCTCCAATAACTATGGAAACCAAGGCTATGGTGTGAGTAACACTGTCCACTGGGTGGTAATGACAGGAAGTCTGACAACCATTCAAGACTGCTGTGGGGCAAGAAGAATTCTAAGCCTGTGTTTTCAAATTGTGCTTGACAAACTGACCGACTTTGACAAATGTCAACAGATCTCCTTTGAAGTCCACTTTATTGCCACTGGTGGATCCTTGTGAGAGAGTCCCTGATCCTGGATCTGTAGAGAGAGTCCATGCCTGTCCTTCCAAGTTACAAAACCCTTTCAGTGAGACTGGGTTGAGGCCTGCCTGTCATGCGCCAGCATCATTGCATAATGTCCTGTCCTGTATCTGATAGATGGCTGATTGACACTGCACGACACAGACTGGGTGATTGAGGACTGAGGACTTTGGAATGCTGGGTGGGGCCCATGGAAGAGTGATGGTGGTCCTGCCGTCTGCCAGGAGGAAGCTTCAGGAGCTGAGCTTCCTGGTCTTCACACTGACCATATCTGAAAAAGTGTATGGGTTACAGTTTATTACCATTACTTAATTTAACATGTACAATGTATATACATGTATATATATAATTAAAATATATTGGTATAATACATATATATTTTTTAATATATATAAGTAATATATATATAAGTAATTTTAGTGTGTTCCTACCACATAGACTACTGTGAACTACAATTGGATGACTAGGCTACAGGAAGTCACTATACTCTCACAAACACTCACCTCCCTGACGGGTGAAATAACCGGTCTCCCCTAGAATCCTCAGCAGGCTGTCAGATGGAACTCTCCCTTCCTCCCCCTGTGTAATGTTCCTCACCAGCCTGAGACAGCAAAACACAGTACGACACCGCTCATCTCTTGTAAAGAATGGCTTTTAAGCACCATGTCTTTTTCAACACCGCACTATCGATTTCAACACTGCATCCTGTCACTATTTGATGCTTTAGCAATGACTCAGTCATGTCCGTGTGAGGTGTGACAAGCATACCAATGACCCGCGCCATCCTCCTCCACCAGCTCAAGGACATCGCTGCATTTTATCAGCAGGTCCTCAGGTCCCCGCTGATGGCCCTCAACCACCGCCCTGTACCGCCCGGGGACCTGTTGGTGGGTGGGGGGTGGGGGTTGGGGTATAGGGGCGAGAGGTGAAGTGGAGAGCTGAAGCTGACACCGCCACCACACCCACAGCGAAACACTAAATCAACATCCGCAATTACTCCCAGGGAGAGCCATGTCAGGTCAGAGCTCTACCAGAGCGTATCGCTGCAGCTTCCTCTCCCCCATGCACATCCCGCTACAATCTAAAAATTACTGCGCATCTAAACAATGGGCTTTTATGCATGGCTTGATCCAGCCAGTTAGATAACAGCAGAATGTGAAATCACAGGCCATTCAGCAGCACATTTAGCCCATAATAGAAAAAGGGGCTGCTTCTTAGTGAGAGAAGTCTAAAGGTTGGTACCATTTAAGAGAAACAATACTATAGTATACTCTAATTACGCATTGCTCTATATAGTGAAATGACTTCCTGTTTGAGTAAAATGTGTGAGGACACATTTCTGTATTTCAGGTATTTCAGTGAGTTAGTAGACATTTTTAACATTTAATGTTCCTTGGACTTTTTTAAAGATTTTAGCAAAATCAAATAATTCCTGAAACCACAAACTGAAAATCTAATGGCAAAAAAGGGCTCTGCCAGGACTTTCACAGGAGCCACTGTGATAACTTACCCATGACAGAAACCAGGCTATCAAACAGACTTCATGTACTACTGGCCAGAACCTCAGCAGATGGAATGCTGTGTCTAGACCAAAGATTCTAGAGTGCTACATGCTCCGCTCTAGAGTCTTTGGGTTAGACAAGAACTATATTGTGAGGTTACATTTGTAAGCACTGGAGCTCACCAGCAGAGTGGCCTCTTCCTCCTCGTCAGACTCAGACAAGTTAGACAGGTCAGTGGTCCAGTCCTCCAGACCCTCACAAATGTCTACAGAGTTGGACGTACCAGGCCAACCTGCAAGAACAGTCAGTGGTGCAGATTTTCACTCATATAAAAACGAAGGCATTTATACTATAAGCTGGTTCAGTAGGAAATTCTTATGAATACCTAAAACAATAATTAGAAAGCAGGCATTGACCAAGGTGGCAAGGGCTACATACTAGAAAATGTTCACTTATCATTTTACCTGAACCTACATTGATGTACCAGTTCAAACACAATGCAATATGCACACGTCATAATTGAAGAGATCCTTCCCAAATATTCAAATCTCTATTTTGAAAAATATAAATGAATGTATTTTAATTGTGCTGGTGGTCTCGTGTGCGCTCCGCACGGCACTCACTGCGACGGTTCTGCTGGCGGCGGGGTGAGAATATGACCGGGTCCGTAAGAACCGGGCTGGTGCGGCCCGACTCGGTCTCCTCTGAACTGACCGACGCCCCCTGCAGCTTACTGTGAGGAGGGACATCAAAACAAGCTGAGCAGCCAGCGATCTGGGTGGGGCTCCAGGGCATGCACACCGACACACGTGCCAGACTGACCCCCCACCACACCAGCCCGACCAAACGCAAGGGTGATCACGGTGGACGGGGGGAGGGTAAAAAAGAGGGTGGGCAAGACAAAAAAACACCAAACAAAGTCATGAACACAAGCATGAAACCTAGTGGTACCACTAACACAACCAAAGATTAGTATGATTTTGAAGTGTAGCTGAGCTACTGTAGTGGTTAATGTACAGTGAATTTGAGTTACCATGGTCTGAAAGACATCAGATGAGAATGTTCTAGAATGTCAAGTATGCCATAATAGCAAGTGAAGCAAAAATATACTGCACATGGTTCTTGGCACATGGTGTATCAGTTTAGTTAGTTCATCTTATTTTAAACCTTGTAAAGGTATCTGATTTCATATCATGTTTTCTTGTATTTGATGTGAGACAGGATAAGTAATCTAGATCATGAAAAACGTGGTTCTAGTGTTAGAAAAATCTGTTACCACACTAGCAGAAAGGCTTACACAGTAGCTGGCATGTAGAAGCTCAATAAAGCGATGAGGCAAATAATCAACAAAGCCTAAGCACAATATTGCAACAATATATGGATGATCTTCAAAGGCTGGCCTTTAAACTACACATTTACAAAAGAGCCAGGTCTACCTCCCATTCTGCTTTGCCACTGCAGCTAGCACATGCAGAAGCTCACAGAAGCATGACATTCCACCCGCTCAGGGGGAAAGACTAAATCAACATGTGCAAATTTAGTGCACGCTATATTAGCCATGTGCCCAGCCTCCATCCTACAGTCTTCCTTCTGCCTTTATGGACAATGCACAGCTTAAACGTCTTGTCTTTTACTTTTGACTGGATGATTCTATTTTATACTGTATTTGATACAGAATTTGCACTTCCACTCTCTTGCACTATGAATAACATAAAACATGTTACAACCTATCTTCACCCTAATGTCACACAGCTGATTTCTTCCTCTGTATTTTGTAGGTGTGTATGTTTGTTTGTTTATCTATCTCACTGATTAACTAAAAGAAAATATCTTTGGCAACCAAATGGACATTCCCGAGGTCATTCTGAAACTTTTTACTCTTCTAAGATATCTATATATAGCCATCAAAATATGCAAATATGAAAGCTCATCACGAAAGCAAACTAAATGCAATACAGTAGTTGAACAAAGTTGCTTAATAAGCGAAGCAAGAATAATAAATAAGCAATATTCTTCAAACGTCTCCAATTTGGAAAGTTTCCCCAACTCACTGAGAAATACATTTGCATAATACTGTGACATTGACCGCTAAGAAACACTTTAAACCACACTTTACTGTACAGACTCCAGGTTCACTTCCCACAAACACACTGACAGGCTCTGGCTATACAGTAATACTCATTTTAAGACTATTAAATTAATGCAATCCGAGTGTGAGAATCATAACATAATTGGGAAAATGAAACATAACTTCATAAATGAAACAAATCCTCCGAACAGTTGAAGAAACTGAGGAGATAGAGCATGTATACTGTGCACTAAACATCATAGGATGTCTGGGCAAATTAAACAACAGTCTTCTACATGCTGGGGGTCAAATTAATTTCTTCAATAAAACACAACATGAGTACACAACATCGGTAAACCCTGTACAAAGTCTTCAACTATTCCCCTCCTCTCTCTGTTCTCCACTTTTTAAAGTATACTTAAAGGCATGGACCCTCGTCCTTGTTCCCCACTTGATTAAAGGCACAGGTCCTCAATCTTGTTCCCCACTTGATTAAAGCATACTTAAGGGCATGGGTCCTCATTGTTAGAGGACAAGCCCACTGTATGGCGAAAAACAAAAAAACAATGTGAACATCAAACTCCCCAAATAAGGACCAGCACAAACAATAATTACAACCATAGTTTGTAGAACTCATTAGGACTTGCATGACTTTGATTTTCTTTAATGTTCTTCCAGAGAATCCTGGTCACATTTAGTTTTTTTTTCTTTTGAGAATAAACATCCGCAGATGAACCCTGATAACAACAGGTTTTTCTCACCAATCGGTTACAGTTGATCAATGGTAACAGTATGGTAACAGTAGTGGATTTAAGATCTCAGAGTCTCATTTTACAGCTAGGCCTCCGTTACATAGTCCAACCAAACCTGGACATACTGCCTAAGCTCTGCTAACACATGGAGACTTGCAAGCCAATGGACACGGTCTGCTACCAGACATGTGAGAGGAGTCCTGGCGACCAGGCCATGTCTAGTAGAAGAACATGCTGCTAGCATGCTACACATGAACAGCAACATGAAATCATGCAGGCAAGTCAAGGCGAGAGAGGAGAGAGAAATACCTGTCTACTACTCCCTCCGACACAACGCAGGTGTGACCTTCATCTGAGGAAGACAGAAAATGGGGGGGGGGGTGGGGGGGGAGGCGAGAAAATTGAAACGCAACATCAACCTTTTTTTCACAGGGTTAGCACAGTGAGAGAGTCACATCGAGTCCACGGAGAAACAATAAATCGAAACCTGCATGCACGCCATCACAGGGATGTAGGGGTGGGCAATATAGACGATATATACCGTATGCAATACAGTATGCATTTGGCCAATGATAGAGATTTTGGGTCATATCGGCATACCGTGATAGGCTCATTGCGTCTCCACAACCATGTGAAAAAATGTTGACCTGTAGCTTCACCTTATTGATAGCACCTTTTCATTCTTACAACGAAACTGTGTAAGAGTATAAATTGAACAGCTACTGCCTGACACAAATGCAGCTTACCAGTTTACTTCTGTATGAATTTGAGAGTCCAATATAAACACCTCCGAACGATGACTAAACAACTGTTGTACATATTGACTTTATGCTATGGTAACCATTAAGAAACTGTTATGCTGTAAGTTACATACCAAAGTATACGGTGATATATATCATCTACCGTCTATGGTTCAAAATATATCGCAATATAAATTTTAGGCTATATCGCCCACCCCTACAGGGATGTCACGGTAAGACATCGAAAGGCAGCATCGAGTCATTTTTTTTCATTCAATGAAAAAAAATAATCATAGTGAAAGCCACAGAACACACCCAAAGTGGACATTGACAGACAATGAGCCACAAAGTAGGAACCTTGAGCAAGCCTCTGATTGGCGAGGACCTTCCTGATCTCGGTCAGCCAGGCCATCTTCACCTCTACTGATGGGGCCTGATGAAAGACACACACACACACACA
>JAGFZM010000052.1:2555969-2687827 GCA_017657215.1 Limnothrissa miodon | reverse complement strand
AATTAGTGTGTGGTGTTTGTGTATGTGTGTGTGAGAGAGAGAGAGAGAGAATGAGAGAGAAAGAGACAGAGAGAGAGAGAGAGACAGAGAGAGAGAGAGAGAGAGAGAGAGAGAGAGAGAGAGAGAGAGAGAGAGAGAGAGAGAGAGAGACTTGCCTGCTGTGGAAATTGTAGATCTCGGACATGTTTCCAAACAGCACGTCTTTCTTATTGCGCAGGGCAGTGGGAAGGAGTCCAGTGAGGGCTGGGTTGTCCATCTCAGCTCTGTAGCCCTGTTCACCCAACCACACACAAGCCCCTTAACAAGTACCATGCAATTACTCATACAGAGGCATTGGTGGAATCCTAATTTCCTACCTAACCCTAAGTCTTGAACCCTCAGGGTTGGATAAAGTAACATTATAAATGCATTCGCAATTATTAGTCTTCAAAATGGCTTATATTCTCAGTGTTGGGTTGTCCATCTCATCTCTGTAGCCCTGTGCAGCCAACCACACATAAGCCCCTTAAGAATCATGCAATTACTCATACAGTGTCATGTGTGTGAGAATACCAGTCCTTGGTTGAATCCTAATTTCCTCTTTAACCCTACCCTCCTTCCTTCAGGGAAACAGTTATGAACACTAATGACATTAGTTAAAAGACTGCGGCACAAATGCGTCACAACTCTTAATGAATGTGTACAATTCTTTATGAATACTGGGTTCATACAGTAGAAAGTACAATCAAATACAGTAGTGAACGCATGCAATTAACAATTTCACAATTTTCATGTGAGATGTCATGGTAGTTTGTGTGTGCGCGCTTGTGCTTGCATGTGTGTTTGCTTGTGCAATCACATATGCGTGTGAGTGTTTGTGAATGTGAGTAGGTAGCAGTAAGTTTATCACACTCAAACCATTTAAGCTGAGTCACTCATCCTAGCTGTGCTCCAAGGGGATGTGTAAACAAACCCATCCATCACAAAGCCCAAACAGACAAACAGAAGCATGTCCTGAGCTGAGGTGGTGTGTACTCACCAGCAACACAGACAGCAACTCTTCTACATAGACTCGCTCAGTGTCAATCAACTCCTTGATCACGTGTCTGTAGGGGTTAAAAGCTATCAGGCTGACAAGTAAGAAGTGAGATGTTTTTTTCAGGTTCTAAGTTCTTAAGTTCTAAGTTCCAGCAAAGGAAAGAGTGCAAGACAGAGACCAATAGACAGAGAGGTAGAAAGAGTGACTTGTAGAGTGAAAAAAAGAGGTAGAAAAAAGAATTCTCTGCAAATGTTTTTTTTAAAAAAGGGTGTCTATATCAAGGTGACACAATCCTGTTATAAACATGACCTTACACATATCATGACCATTAAATCACTTCATGCGGCAATGTGAAAACATTACAAAAAAATAAATGTGTATGATATAATGTGTCTTAGGGCATACTCACACTAGGTACAGTTAGGGGTGGGCAATATAGACAATATATACCGTATGCAATATGAATTTTGCCAATGATAGAGATTTTGGGTCATATCGCCATACCTTGATAGGCTCATTGCGTTTCCACAACCATGTGAAAAAATGTTGACCTGTAGCTTCACCTTATTGATAGTATTGATAGTTCTCCGTGCTCGGGTACACTTGCGATCACACTACATGCGTACCGTGCCTGAGTCCAGCTGAACTGTACCTGAGTCCACCTCTCCCAAGCGTACTAGCGTACTGTACCCGGGTACGGTACGAAGCACCCAAACCGGTCAAACGGACTTCAGAGGTGAAGTGTACTCGGATACGGTACAGATTGCCTAGTGTGAGAATGCCCTTAATGTGTATGTGTCATGCCATGTTTAAAAGGCTCATGTCAGTCTTATATTGACCCTTTTAAGGTTAATTAGTTGTTACTAAATTTATTTCAGTTTGCGGACCGTGTCTTCTGCAGTGGGTTCTCCTCTCCCTCTGGTCCGTAGGACATGGACGACCTATTCTCCTCATAATCATGCATTACTTCAATCTGTGGAAAAGGAGAGCCAGACCATGTAAGCATGTATATACTGTACTCTAAGAAGACCCTCAAAAATCCATTTGCAATGAATTTACAGAAACATATTTATAAAATTCCAATTGTATTGTTTTGGCTTTATTTGTTTGTTTGTTTTCTTGGTAATAACATTCATTGCATTTTGATACCTGTTGATACTTTTTGATACATATAATTGTTTTTGTATGGAACTTTTGATTCTCCAATCAGTTTGTTTGCCACCATCAGTGTTCTGTAGTCGTCCTCACCTTCTTGGTGCTTGGGCTTTTCCGAGACCCTCTCTTCCCTGGCAGGGAAAGGTCAGAGAAGGAGAACTTTAAGGTGGAATTAAAGTCAACACCTATTGACAGGGAAAAGGATTAAGGTATAAACAGATCAATTTTTGCCTTAGTCCATTCTGTTTGTGTGTGTCAGTTACTGTGTGTGTGTGTGTGTGTGTCTGTGTGTGTGTGAGTGTGTTTCTGTATGTTAGTTTGTGTGAGAGCCTGAATAATGTGCATAACACTTAGTATGGACAGTATGTACTGCGTAGTATCTTGCACATACTAACCAGACTGCAGCCAACTCACTGTGCTTGGGGGAGAAGAGTGGTGACTTGCAACGTGGGGGGCTCTCAGGCCGCGGAGCCACCAGCTGGATGGGCCGGGCCTGCACGTCAGCCAGCTTCCTTAGGCACGCCTGTCGGTTCTGGATCATTCCACGCACGGCCGACAGCTTCTCAGCAGCGCTAGTTATCTGGGACTTGAGAAGGGGGCACATTAGGATTATGAGGAGTGTACTGCAGCAAACTGTCACTCAGAGTACACTCAGAATATTCAGAATACTGAAAGACATATGACATCACAGTATGAGTTAATGTGTGTTTATTGTAATTGAGCGTGTACATGAGTATATGCTTTTATAACTCTGTGTGTGTGTGTGTTTGAGCATACTGTGTTTGTGTGTGAGTGTATGTGTGTATGTCTGTGTGTGTGTGTGTGTATGTGTGAATCTAAATGTGTGTACATCTATGTATACATGTGTGAGTGTGGGTCTATGTGTGTGAGTTTGCATGTGTGTGTGTGTGTGTGTGTGTGTCTAAATCTGTGTATATCTATGTATGCATGTGTGTGTGGGGGGTCTATGTGTGTAAGTTTGCATGTGTGTGTGTGTGTGTGTGTGTGTGTGTGCGTGTGTCTTCATTACCTCCAGCTGGGGTGTCAGGATAGCCTGGAACTCCAGGCTGAGCACGTCAGGGCTGGACCTAAGGACGGAGGGCCCCCTCTCCAGGAGCTTGTCCAGGTCAAGCAGAGCCATCTGAGCTCCCTCCTTCGACTGGAACTTATCCACCAGCTGATTGGCCAATAGATAGGCCCCCTCATCACACCAGGATGTTACCTGTATGGGAGCACAAAGACGAAGATATGCAATGTTTGTTTGTGCGTATGAGATATCAGTGGCATTACAACAACCAACAACAACAAAAAACAAACACACACAAATGCACACTCAAATGCACTGTTTCATGATAAAATGCGGGCCTTTGGATAAATGCTGTGTGATAAACACACATATGCTCTTCAGAGCATACCTCCACTGTGTTTTCTGTTGACTTTTCAAGCACTTTGAACCACTTCATTGGACAAGCGTTGCATAACAGAAGTATTATCGACTGTGTCCACGTCTAACCACTCAGCACAGTGATACACACTGCACTGCACTGCCACCTCTACTCTGTGCACTCCTGTGCGTGGGCATCTCGACCCTTACACGCCAGCAGTGCCCGCACCCTCCGTACCTCCTTCAGGCAGATGAGCAGGTCCCTGGCGCGGATAAGCGAGGCGCGGCGGGCACGCAGCGAGGTGGTGAGCACGTCGCAGCGGTGGCGCAGCTCGTTGCAGCGCTGCACGATCAGGGCCAGGGCGTAGTGGTGGCTGGTGGCCAGCTGGTGCCCGTGGAGGATGATGATCTGGGCGCGGCTCATCTCTTCCTGTCAATCAAAAGGGGGTTGGGGTGGAGGGAGGTTGAGGACAAGGGTGGGGAGATGGAGGGATTGACCTAAACATGGCTTGGAGTTTATTTAGGCTTTGAGCGCTACAAGTGCTTTCAAGTCCTTGACATTTTGTTACATAATCACAATACAGTTAGTGTCTCTTTTTGTATTTGGCTGCTAAAGAAAATGATACCGGATGGTTATCATATTTATTTATATTGGATATTTGTAGAAGGACTATCTTTCAAACTAGTCTATAAACAACAATACTAGGCAGCCTTATTCAACTGTACCTAAATTTCCACAACGCTGTGTTTTATTTCAAACTGTTAAAGAGGTACACACTGTAGCTCCTAGTCAATGTCTATTTAATGAACACAGAATGTCACCCCACTCATTAAAATGAACTGATCATTTCTATTATTTGTCTATACGTTACTGACTGTATTAGGTCCAGCAGCTGTTTACTAGACTCTCTCATACATTTCAAATAGTGTCATAAACTAGCCAACCTCAAACTAGCACACAGATCCCTGAAGACTTTCATGGTTTTCATGGACACTGGCGCTCCCTGCTGGCTGACTGACCTCAGCTCGGGCCTCCAGCACCTCCAGGTCTGCCAGCAGCTGCTCTGTCTGACCCACTGTCATGCCCACAGATGGAATGGCCTTCTCTTGGAAAGTCAGCTGCTCCAGCACCAGCTCCATCTGATCAACAACAACAATAAGAATCAGAATCAGAATCAATAACAGATTTTTTTGGCCAAGTACTTAAATATACAAGGAATTTGCCCTCAGTATTTGCTCTCTAGACAAAGAACAAAGGCATGTAGTGCTATACATTCAGTGGGAAAGAAGTACTATAGACATATAATGTGCAACAGGATAATAGACAAATGACTATAGACTATTTAAAGAGGCACTCAGTAAGTCTGTTTTTTAACCCTGCATTAAACGCCACAAACCTGTAGGGGGAGCTCTGTACAGTTAACTGTATTGCTGTAGTGTACACTCCCTCAGAAGTTGCAAGTTCCGTATTCACTATACAGGGCTGTACAGCGGTGCGCTCAATCGCCGTTTGCTACACAACAGACCAGTCTAACAGAAAAAAAACGATTTCTAAGCGATTTTATGACCACAAAAATGGTCGCATAAACTTACTGAGTGCCTCTTTAAGGCGCCTGTACATTATATACAAGTATTAAACTAAACAAGTGACAAGATTCAGATGTGGGTACTTGCTACATAACCGCAAGATATATGAGGATAAAACTCATTACAGCAAACAGAGGAGGACGATTTAAGGGAGATTATCATCGAAGGTTCCAAGAAATACTAAGTCACATCGGAGCTTATACGGCAGCATACAGTTCATAAACTTGTGTGTTGACGCAGACGTACTTCGCGAAAGCTTTGCTCATATCTCAGTAGCTGTAGGTACTGCTGCAGCTTGAGGTGGTGCTTCTCAAAGAACTCATCAAAAGCCATCTCCATGTCCCGCAGCTGGGCAAGGAGCCTGCAGGGCGGGAGCGGGGGGACAAGAGGGGCACCAGACAATTAATGAGCCCTCGGCGGCTCAGCAGTCTAGACAAGTACAAGTCTCCACTCAGCTCTCCAAAAGACTACCTTCTCCTCAAAGAAGTGCACTTCAGAGATCTGCAAACTGATAATCCCGTCACTCTCCTTTATAGGGTCTGCTGGCTCTTTTTGGAAATCATCAATACAAAGTAGGTGTATCATTTTCTAAATTAAAAAAAATAAAAAATATGTATCTTCAACATATTCAGTCAGCTAATCCAAAATATAACCTGTGTTTAGTGAAAGTTTGGCTTTATTTTTATGGAAGGCTTTATGAAGGGGTGTCAACCTCTGAAATTAACCTTGCATTTTAAACCTGCATATTGCTGAATTTTCACATATGCAGATGCATCTACAAATGAACCATAGGGCCGTAGCAATCACATTGTTCTATCCTTAGATTCACTTTGATGCATCCTAGCGGTAGCCTTTTATTACATGCAGTGGCAGTTTGAAGGTTTGAAAGACAACCACTGATTGTCTTTAGTATATCCTAGCCTGCCTATTTAGGCCATGTGAATATGGTACAACTGAAATAAAAATAGCCCACAATGATTAGCCATCAATTAAAGTTGGGGTTTCTTCTTGCAAGCCATACCTTTGCACTGTACTCTTGTCCTGGTCAGCCTCTCTTTGCTCAGCAACGTTGCCCTCTGGTGGCTTAGAGGCCTCAAGATTGACCTGCAACTGGCGGCCCTCTTTAATGACTGACCGGATTTCATCCTGTTAATATTAATAAGAATTATTCATTCTGCAAAATTATTGATATTACAAAGTTGATTTAACTAGTCAAATGCCAATGTAAAAGTACAGGCATACACCCTAAAATGAAGTAGACGCAGTCATCCACCATAATTGCAGTAGACTAAAAAATAAACTTCATCCTGCTATTTTTATTGAGTGACTCCCACCTTCATCTGGCGGTACTTGTCTGTGTGAGCAGTGAGGAGGTACTCGATAGCATTTGCCTCATCTGGGAGCTCAATCTCAGCCAGTTCTGTGCCAAAAGACTGCAGCAGCTGGGCTATCTCCTTCACAGTCACCGCAAAGCTCTCAATAGCCTGCAGACATTCCCAGCAGACACTCAAGTGAAATCCTCTAACAATATTTAAGGTTATTATAGAGGTAAACTTGTCTATCTACTTTATTGTAATGACTACCATACAAAACATCAGAGAAAACCGTCTTTACATTAAGTACAAGGATTGCTAAATGCATAATCAAATTTAGTTAATTTTCTGCCTGAGTAGACCTTTTTTGTATTTCTTTGTCATAATCCCTCAGGTCTGTGGTAAAGGTCAATCAAATGTATTAGATTGATGCTTTTGTTTGCTTAGCTAAATGAGATTAACAATAATAATGATAATAACAGACATTACCGTTCGTAAAACAAACCAGTCACTACGACAATACTCCAGTTTGCCATCAAACTCAGATGAAAGGTGATTCTCATCAAGGTAGCGAAGGAGGTCAGTTACAGAACTGAGTGAGATGATCTTAGAGGAGAAACATAAAATAAGCATCTGCCTCTGACATGGATATATTTATCCTTACATTTATAGTTTGATAATCATGTAGGGGAAAAAAATCAACAGTGCCACTTAGGCATACCGGCATCTTGAGGATGAAGTCATCCTGACTGAAGCGAAAGCCGATGTCAGTGGTACCAGACGGGGTGGTGCGCTGGAGAAGACTAGTGGGTCGGAGCACCAAGATCAGGTGGAGGTTACCTGGAATGGAGGTCTGACGACACACAGATGGAGAAAAAGAGATGGACAGACACAAAGACAGCAAGACAGAGGGTGACAACCATTAAAAAGAAGCATAACCAAATAAACATAACCAAATTAAAAAAAGAAGTAAAAGACATAAAGATAGATATAGCCTATAGTCAATGTAGAGCCATAGAACAAACAACAGGGATACAAGAAAAGTATATTTCCAGTTGCCTTCATTAGGCTATGTTCACACGTGTTTGAACTAAACTCTGCTCAGTGGAACCGAACTTTGTCTCATCTTCATATGTGTTGCCAGTGTAAAATCTCGACCCCAGTCAAAACAAGTAGGCTGTAGTGACTGGATTTCTCCTGCTGAACCCGTCCGTCAACACTGACACGAGATCAATGAAGTGCAACTCTACTTCACTTACAGGATCTGCAGATAGAGAGTTCTAAATGGATTACAATAGGGCGACTAGCTAGCACAGATGCAAGAGTTATCCATACATTTTTATAAATAATTCATACCCTCTTTGTAGGCTACCGTAATTTTAAACGATAGGCTATGCCCTTAATGGTGTAACCATCATATGATGGAATGCAGGCTAGTGGTAGGCTATTATTTGTATAGACTAAACGATTTTGTAAAAAAGAAAATGTGTTACAATCGAGCCCGTCTTTCCTATGCACGATACTGGCAGGTAAAAATAGGTTGCTGTGTATCCCGAAACACAGTATGTCCGCTGAATGTCACACTGTGCACTCTACTACACCCCATGCGTCATCTACCTGCCCCAAACAATCCCTTTAGGTGGCAATGGTAGCACATAGCAAACTGGCAGAAAAAATGCATATTAAAATATAAACACGTTCTTCATGCTTATTCAATGTCGACATTTTGGCAAGTCAGAGGCCACACTTTCAGTTTTGCCGAATGCTACAGTTACCAAATGACTCTGCCCATGCGATAGTCACTGCAGAATTATGCAGCTGCACAGCCCCAAGAAGAAAACTCAGAGACGCCCTTCAGCCGAAATTGTTATAACATCTGCAACTCACCGCTGCCCTTCGGATTCGAGGAAATCCCCGAAGTGGATTGGCTTCCGCCATTATTTTAGAGTTCGGCCTTTAGAGGGGATATCTCACCCCTTTTCCTTGCCTCACAACTTCCCTCCCTCCATCAGTTTGTCCGCGGGACTATCCGCGTCAGAGAGCATCCGCAGCGTCGGCACTGCAGTGCTTTCAGAAGTGGCGGTAGTGCACTCTGCAACACCTCCGCGGCATCGGATTATCGGCCCATTAGGCAACCTTTCAAAATGACTGATGCTGAATGCCTAACTACATTCACGATATTTTTCTAATCGCATTCAGAATCATCTAGGTGTAGAGGTAGGTTTCTTCCTGCAGGGAGGTAAATCATGTAGCATAAATAAGTTGCAGCACCTTGGACAGCGGTCACATTTAAACTATGCGTCCCCTAGTGTTTCATCAGAAAAAAAAGTTGATTAAACGTGCCTCATTTAAGTGACCTAGCCCAATGTTTATTTGAGTTGTTTAAAGCTAAAATAGTTTTGTAGGAATATGGTAGTATATTTTTAGGTAACTTTATGTAGGCTAACGTCTGCGAGACATAACATCTTCTGTGAAATATAACACTTTCACAATGACTGTCACAAAACAGATAGCTTCTATTGAACATTAATAGGCATCTGTCTGTGTAGGACAGCCTATCTGACTTTTCTCAAAGGTTGCCAAGCAAAACTAGTAGCCTAAAACTCACCAGTGCAGCCATGCCTGTAATGGGATCAAACTACAGGTAGCCTGCATTTCTTGTAACGTTATGGGTCTATTTATTTCTTTGGTGTAGAGCCGTTTAGTTCGCTGAGAGTCCTACATAAGCTACTCTTGCTAACATTTATCAGCTTTAACCTGAAGTCGGCGTATGCGGGCTGTTAAGAAGGGATTCAGTCGATTACTACATTACCCATAGTGCTACGGTAGTTCCCCTCATTTCCGTAATTCGGTTTGAAGTGAGCATGGAGAGAGACAGCTGAGCAAAGCAATTGTTCTATTCTGGAACAAAGATTTGTGTGATGGGACATAGTCTAGACCATTTGTTTGCTCGTGATTCACGTGAGAATGTGGGACCAGCTCAAGACAATATGATGCCGTGGAGGTAGGCTAACGTAAGTTAACTATTTGGCATTTCACTGTATGGCTCTGCTGGGGGAAAAAATCGTTCTGAATCAAGCTGTGTGTGTGTGTGTGCTTCATTGGATAACGTTATAAGATACATAAACATCTAGTGGGTTTAACCCATAGTCAGATGAGCAGTACCCTAACGTTACCTCGCAAAGAGCACATGACCCAAAGGAAAACATTGCAACCTTTGTCCAGTCACCAGTGTCTCGTTTTTTTTTTCCTTTGCACTTTAACGTTAACGTTAGCCATCGCCAGATGCAAAAGCAGAAGACTTGGTATTTGGTAAGCATTCCAAGTTCTGTTAATTACGACCACCTTGAGCAACTGACGGACTTTCTCAACGTTGGTAATTTAGTTTAATTCTTGCGTAGAATGCATGTCGAAGTGTTATTAGTGTTTTATTTTTATTTTTTTTAGGTTTAAAAACGGTGAGATCATGGGTGTCCGTATAAAACTTATGCAACTGTAAACTCAGGGGCGTAGCACCAAATCCTGGGTCCTGTGTAATGTGTTGTTTTTTTTCTCAGAATATTACTCCTCCCAGTCCTGCATAGACCCAAAGGAGCAGCATCAAACGAGTCCTTGCGCACTCATTTGTGCCACCTTTTTTGCGTCAAATGCATATGCAGCCATGTGTGGAGATCATACAATATACCACTAGGCAGTACATCTGGGCTTGTTTTTAAAACTTTTGGCAGTTTCAATATGCTATAAGCTTAGGAGTCATTTGAATCGTTTTCTTCTCTTTCAGAGCTAAAGCTTTTAAATAAAAGTCCACACATCTTATGTCACCTGGTGAGTCCTTCTGCAAGATTGACACCTCATCTACGGACCAATGGGTAACACCACCACACCAGGGCACAAATCTTGGAGAGGAGCTCCTCCTGAAAAAACAATAATTTTTAAGCAGGGTGAACCACTGGGAATAACATACAGGATTCCTTCTCTTATTTACATAAAAAAGGAACAGACTTTTTTAGCCTTTGCTGAAAAACGCACTTCCTCTTCTGACCATGATGCAGAGCTTCTTGTTATGAGAAGAGGTGCATTGGAGAGTACAAACATCGAGGTAACCTATTACATATCTACCTGGTATAGTGTTGGCCATGAATGCTGTTTAATGAATTTTTTGTATATGTATGTAAATTTAAATATGTAAAAGCATGTTGAACTATGTATCCCCAATGATATTTTTCTCTCGCAGTGGTCACAGATCCAGGAATTACAGACTGCACGCCTTTCGAAGCACCGCACCATGAACCCTTGTCCTGTCTTTGAGGAAGACTCTCGGACTCTGTTTTTGTTTTTCATCTCCGTCTTGCAGAAGACCACAGAGCACCACCAAATATGCACAGGCAAGAACCGAGCTCGTCTCTGTTATGTCACTAGCACTGATTATGGCCAGAGCTGGAGCGAGGCCATAGACTTAACAGAAAGCGTGATAGGAAAGAACATTCATAATTGGGCAACTTTTGCAGTTGGGCCTGGGCATGGCATTCAGATGAAGAGTGGGAGACTCATAATTCCATCTTATGTCTTCTACATTCACCACAAATGCTTCTGTTACCCTTTTCCATACTCAGTTAAGCCTCATGCATTCACCTTCTACAGTGATGACCGTGGGAAGACATGGCATGTAGGAACCATAATGCAGATGAAGTCTTGTGAGTGCGAAATGGCTGAAGTTCTGGACCACGAAGGTCAAAGTTTCTTGTATTGCAATGCCCGTAATGTCCGTTATAGCCATGGCCGTAGAGTAGAGGCTGTAAGCAATGATGATGGAAAAGACTTTGTTCAGGCTCACCTTGCTCAGCAGTTAGTAGAGCAGCCTCATGGTTGTCAAGGTAGCGTTGTTGCTTTTGAAGTGCCAAAACACATGTCAAAGGTCAGCCAAGAAAGAACCTGGCTGTTGTACACACACCCTACCAATAAAAAGAAACGCAGAGATCTCGGCGTGTACCTAAACCGTTCTCCATTGCATGTGTCACAATGGGAAGAACCCTGGATCCTTCACCAGGGGCCTAGTGGCTACTCAGATTTGGCTTACTGTGAGGACCAAGATTTGTTTGCCTGTCTCATGGAATGTGGGGATAAAAGTGAACTGGAAGAGATTGCTTTTGTGCAATTTGAACTTAAAGATATCATTGATGCATAACATTTTCTCTCTGAAGGAAAAGATAAGGTTAAAAAAACAATCATTCTTAAAGATAACTCATTGTTTACATAATGTAATGAAATAATGGTGTGCTGTTAACTGCATTTATCTTTTACACTCATTGAGTGTAAATATTGCTAGACACTTGGAAGCAAACTTCTTGAATTCCTTCACGATGAATGATAACCGCTTTTTTGGGTAATCTCTCAGTCTACATTTGAGAGAATGTGATTTAATTATTTTTCACGTTTTATCTTATTTGCAAGTCAGACGAAATCAAGTGTTATGAAGTTCTGAAAATGTATAAACATATAACTACAGTCTCAATTATCTTTGAATAAAACATATAAAATGTTGATGGTGTGTTGGTACAGAAATAGTCCCCTTCTTTTAAAGGGATAGTTCGGTTTTTAACACATTAAGCCATTATTTTAATTTTCTGTCCTTTATCAACTTATTATTCTTTTAACTTTTTACACTTTCCTTTAATCTTATTTGTTTGTTTTCTTACTTTATTTTATCCACTATGTTTTTATTTTCTGTCTTTGTAAAGCACATTGAACTGCCTACTTTGTGTATGAAATGCGCTATATAAATAAACTTGCCTTGCCTTGCCTTGCCTTTCACAGGTTGTCTAAAATGAAATAAAGTGGTTGACATCAAAATTTTGACGATTGCTTCTGTCTCGGCTATTTGGGAAATGTAGAATCACCTCTGCCTGCCTTCAAAATGGGTTGCAATGGGCATGTGTTGTTTCTATCCTTAAAACACTTTTTTAAAACCAGTGTTTTAAGGATAGAAACAACACATGCCCATTGCTAGCCATTTTAAAGGCAGGCAGAGGCGATTCTATATTTCCCAAATAGCCGAGACAGGAGCAATCATCAAGATTTTTGTGTCAACCACTTTATTTCATTTTAGACAACCTGTGAAAGGGGCTCAATGCGTTAAAAACCGAACTATCCCTTTAATGTCTAATGTTTGCCTAATCCATTCCAATAAGCACTACAACAGATGTCGTTACAGTGACAACATATAAAGGTCTGACACAAGGGTCTTTTGTATAGTATTCCTATACAAAGTCGCTTGATTGACAAAAAATCCAACATCAATAGACTTAATAAAACTACACTGATCTTTATAAGTGTTGGGCTACTACAAAGGAACTTCCTCTAGAGGGCTTCAATCTTTATCAACTAGGCCTGCTTGAAATCCCAGGAAAAGTGTAACATGAAAACATGTTAAACTGAATCGCTGTAATATTTTGCGTTTAAAATTTTGCATTCTGCAGGAAACACCACAAAATGAAGTGCCATTTTGTTTCCAAATAAAGACTATTGAGTAACCCACTAGTTCAACTAGGGAATGCCAGCACTGTAGATATGCTTTCCCAAACCCCCAAAACAAACACTATACAGTCAACATCAGGTTAGTGTGCAGTAAACATATATTATTTATGATTATTTATTATTTATATATATTTTTTATTTATAATTATTTATGTCCCACTAAACGGGTTTTAACTGCGATAGCCAATAAGTAGCCTAGACAGAGGTATAGAATGGTAAGGTGAAGTGATAAACTACATCTTCCAGAAACGCTTACTTTTCCCATAATGCATTGAAACAGGAAATGCGTTTGTTTTCGTTTGGCGCACAGGAGCCAGAGAAATTCTGGGGAAATATCTGCTGGAGCAGCAATGAAACGGTAAGCAACTGTCTCTTCGAAGACTACTGGTGACATGTATGGCAATATTACGATTTACATATGACGGATGTGTAGACGGGGTATGTTGTGGTCCATTGCGTGTTGTGTTAACGTTAGCGTCCCTGTAAATGTCCCTCACTGCATCGAGAGGTAATGTTTACAGTCCAGGTTAGGTTAGGTTGGTGGCGAGATAGTTGTTCATTGTGGGGACATCCTAAAACGCTTAATGTAGCTTAATGTACCAAAACAGCGGTAGATCATCACCAAACTATTTACGCCTACTTTCACCTCTCCAAAGATCAAAACCGAAATCCCAATATTGTAGATAACATCTACGTTAAGCAATTTCCTCTCCATAGGCGCCCATTACAATGAAAAGCTGTAGATCTATGTATCAAAACAGCGGCCAATTAATAGGAAGTCTAGCACTGGCTGTCATATCTCGGCAACATATTGATGAAACCACTCAAGTTGGCTTGTAACTTTAAGACTCAATCCTGAGGAGGCAATAAATAATGACCTTTGACAGAGCTATAGCTACATATAACGAACTTATAGAAAAAAAATAGGCCTATGTGGTGACCTTTGGTGCTCTATATCTTATAAAAATGCTTATAATGCAGTGTTAACGCATTATATTAAAATGGTCAATGACACAGTTTTATATAGACAGCAAAAACTATCCACTAACAGTAGCAATACATGTTTAATACTGTACAGTGCTCAATCCAAACTATTTCGCTGCTCGCTGCCATGTTGAAAAGTTCAGAGGTTATCTCATCTCGTCAACTCGTGTATCAAAAAATTCTACGAGTTGCCCAGTAGAAAATACCACATGAGGGGGTGTTCATGTGCACTTTTTACGTCAGCTTACCATAGCACATAAACGCAGCCTGATTGAAACTGAATTTGGTACTGTTTTACCCTATTCTGAGGATGTACCATCAATTTCATGATTTTAGTTCTGTAGGGTGTGTCATTTACGGGGAATTTATTCAAAATATAATGCAAAAAGCTGAGCATATTGTGATATTTGACCTACATGACAATAATAATAACTTTTATAAAAGTTATAACAACACAAAGTCTAACATGATTTGGCAACATATTTTGGATTTTACAAAAAAATATGGAAAAAATCTGGACAGATGGTGTGCTCTAGCCCTAAAAGTCAAAATATCAAATAAAGTTTTTATAATATGGACATTTTGTAACTAGCCATGGATTTAGATTGAATCATTATGTAAATTAAATACTATTTTTGATTGGGTAATTAATATTTATTTTGATATCTATGGAAAATCCATCTGTCGAGAAAATGCAGTCTAGTTATATTTGACTTTTCGTTTTTGTAGAGTGACTCGTCGTGATTGCAACGATGCCCCTGTACCCGAGGAGCAGGAGACTGAAGGGCAGAGGCAGCTGCACAGCCTGCTCCTTCAACAACTTGATACTGGTGTCGACATCGACCGGTAGGTTCAGCGTATTGTATTGTGAAACAATTGTCAGAACAAAATGTCTTCAGTTACAAGATATACTGTTTTAATCGCGATGTATGTATAATTGATTGGATTGTCTTACTGTTGGTTTTGTATGTTTTCTGGCATGCATCAGCTGCTTTGCGAAGAAGCAGTGCTTTGCTCCAGCCGCCTTCTACAAACCGTTTGGGGAGCAGGCTGCTGGGGTGAAAAGCCTGTCACAATTTCAGGACCTGCAAGACAAAGAGATGGAACTCTCCAGTTTGAGAGAGCTTGGTCTGACTGATGCTGAGATTGAGCTATGGAAGAACAGGGATAAACACGAGGCAGTACTCGAAAAGGTGTAATTTATGGTGTCCGTAGTAAATCTGTAATGTTTAGCAGTACATTATTGATGAAATGTTTGTCATAGTTAAAAGTATTGTGATGTAAAATAGCATAATGTGTCTCGTGATACAGAGCCGAGGTGTTTGTGTGGACCCTGCAGCCAGGCTTGAACGACTACGAGTCATTCAAGAGAAGATTGACGCCCGAGACCACCTTCTGTCCCAGCCACAGCGTCTGTCCGCCAGTCGGCCGCTCTCACGTAGAGAGATGGAGATTGAGCGAGCGCTATTCCAAGGGAGCGATCGGCAGGGATTTCTCACTGCACTTTACCATCAAGGTGTCAAGCATCGGCTTATCTTGAAATTCCTTTGAATTTAAGAGTTCACTCAAAATTTAGAACATTAATCCATAATGTTTTTAGGAAACCACTTTCAATGGACCACTGACTTTACACTCTGTTCTGTCTCTCTCTACCATACAGAGGAAGAAACCTGTTCTGACCGGCCAGGATCCTCAGGGCCAGACTCCATGCACACGCTTTATAAAGACTTTCTAAAAGAGGCAGAAAAAGAAGAGCCTGCAGAACCAACAAGTAAAACAGGCCCAAAGGAAATCCACCATCATGTTTTAAATAGCAGTCACTCTCAGTCTTATTGTGACAATAGCCAACCACACGCATCTGCTAATGATCAAGTCCAGTCTCCTGCACTTAGCAGCTCAGATGTGGTTGATAGTGGTGCAGACCAGACATTATCAATTTTGGACAATAAATCCTGCCAGCCAGTGGTTCAGGTTAACGGAAAGACTAACCAGGTCTCCACCTTAAACAGAAAGATGGATGTGAGCCAGTCAATTGGTGCTTTGATTTCACCAACCAATGCTGGATCTGAACACTGTAAGCCAATGACAGTCACTGGCCAAGTGGAGCTTGTCCCTGAGGAGGAAATCTTGAAAAACAAGGAGACAGAGGAGGGAATCAGATGTATTCCTCGCTTTCGGAACTACCAGCCTGGAGAACCATCTAATGTTAGTATAAACTATTTGAAACATTCGTACCTGTGTGTTGTGAATTAGTTTGATCTTTTGTGTTTTTGATCTTTACTGGTCCTTGCAGGTGCTATTTGTGAAGAACCTGAGTCCACGAGCAACTGTAGCTCAGCTGGTCTCGCTTTTTTCTCGGTTCCAGCACCCCGATCAACCTCGCATTCTCTACCGCCTCCTTACTGGGAGGCTCAAGGGACAAGCCTTTATCACACTGTCAGGTAGGTCATGTCCGTCATTCATGTATTACTGGGGATGTAACGATAAGCCGCCAGCTTTTTTTTGTTGTTAAAAAGAGCCTTAATTAAATAATGTTTGCCTTCTTTTTACCACCTTCATGATAATTACTCCAACCCATCCATAAAAGCAATATCCATTAACTTGCACAAAGACATTGAGAACCATGTTGCCTATAGCATCTCCTGTCGGCAAGTAAAGTTAGTATTTTGCTGTCTTGGCTTTCATGTTGACTAATTGTCATATGCTAATTTCTTGTCTTCAGAAAATTCTCCTTTTGAGGATACAAGGATGAAAAATAATTAGGCTACATGATTCTGTCTCTATAGTTCTGGTGTCTAGTTATCAAAATGGCCCATATGGCCCAAAATGACCCCTATTTCGACAGCTAAAACAACAGTTGGTAAATGTTTTAGACACATTTGTTCATATTTGAAAAAAATATCAGGTTTAGTTCATTTCATTACATTTGTTCATTTGTTGTTAGAAAATAGATACGCTTGTTTTACTGGCACCTTTAGAAGAAAGGGTCTTTATTTTTTAAACTAATGCTGTTTATTTATTTATTGTTACATTTGTATTACTAATGTTTACTAATATAAAGTTAACATCATGTGAAGCTCTAAACTTGTGACCACTTTATAATCCAGTATGGAAAATAGACTTCCAAAATAAATGTTATGTAGAATTCTTTTTCCATCTATTGATCCTGGCATCCATGCATAACTAGAACAATATTTTCTACATTTTCTACACGTCTTTCCATATTTGGCTTATTATGTGTCTTGTGACATTTCAGATGAAGATTGTGCACAAGCGGCTCTGAGCCTCCTGAATGGATATCGGCTATTGGACAAGCCATTGGTGATTGAGTTTGGCAGAGAGAAAAAAGACTTAAAGGAGGATGGTAAAATGGAAGACAATGAGAAATCCTCTAAGATGCAAGCTAGTGTAAACAACTTAGTGAAGAAAGAAGCGAACATGTCAAACACTCCAGTATGACTGTCTGAGGTATTGAACTGAGACAAGACTACAGACAATTATTTTTTATGCTCTGTGCATGAAGTCTGTGCATTCTTAAAGATAAATATATATATTTTTTTATAAATGTGTATTTTTGTTTGTGTAATGGCTGAGCAATATGTGAAAACATTTGATGTGTCTGCCATGTGTACAGAGAGACAGATAAATAGATAGAAATAGAAAGGAACTACATAGAGGAAATAGAAAGAAACTTGCTCCCATCCATTACCACAAAAGCGCTGGACTCCATAGTGGTTTAGTACAGTAACAATGTAGCTTGAGGGGGAAAAAATACACTAGATTACTACATTAAGCCACAAACAATGCTGTTACTGATGCACTTCAGTGTTCTTTATTGCCCAAATATCTACTCAATTTGGGATGCTCAAGAATAAATGTTGGTCCAGCTCTCTCATTATACCACTTTGTGTATTAATAAACTAAATACCACTTACAACAGAAAGAGCAGAAGAGGAATTACTGTCATTAGCAGACATTAAAATCCCATTTCAGTGGTTTTGATAATGGTCCATTGGGAAATAGAAGACATACAGTATTTTCCAAACTACATTTGTGTTTTTTTGTTTGTTTGTTTCAAGTATCTCATAGCATTAGTTTAGCTTGATGGCATGCCTATTTGCGTGCATTAGTAGCACTGGCATATGCTGTGGTAGAGTTGCCCACTGTGCTTTTACTATGAACAGGCAGTTTTCCAGTCCACAGTCACTTCCTAATCCCACCCCATCTCTTTCTCAATTAGTCTCTGTTTTTCTTTGCTATCCTGTCGATAATAGGCCTATCATAAATATGCTGTCAAAACCTAAAAACCTAAATATTTAAATTAGAATGAGATTTTTGTGTTATTGGTCAAAACTAAAGCACAGAATATTCTGAAATGTAATGGATTTCTTCTTCTTTGACAGACAGCTGTCTGTTGTTTTTAGAGGCAACAGGCTGTATTGCAGTGTCATTGTGTATATGATCTCATCATTGATCTCATGATTACACATCGCTCACAACTTCTATGGACCCAGTAATCATAAAGCATTATAAACACACTCATGGTAATTCATTTACATGTAATGTTATTTGCTTTCAAGTATCTACTTATAAAGCATAATATTATTATTATGTTATTTACTAGCCTTGGCAACTTCAAGACATCTGGAGTGCAGTGGGCGGTTTCAAGATTACATATTTTTCAACCCAGCCCCGTACTCCACCACCCCCATTACACACACACACATACACACACACTCACACATCTTCATTGGTGGAGACTAACAGAGAAGAACAGCTAAATGATTGCATCTCCTAATGCATCTGACTTAATGTGATTGCTGATAGCATCTGGAGGATCCAAACTAATTTAGCTGAATTGCCAGTCAGGGTGTGGTGCTGCGATGTGATCAAAACAGACAGCATTCTTCAAACCCTGAAGAATTGTTTGTTTTTATTAAGTTACTAGTAGAATTGTTTTTATTCAGGGATATAGTATACATGTATACATACATGTATTATTTATACATTTTGTTTTGTTGTTATTTTAGGGCCGGGGGTAAATAATTATAGGATGTGAATGTAAACAGAAAACGGTGTGGTATCTGGAGATCTAAAAACAGGTTCTTGTTAGCCCTCAGATCTGAATGGCACAAAGACACTTTTCAGACCCAGAGATGCATTTAGGTGCCTCAGTGGCTTTAAGGACAAAACTGGTGTGAATCAAATCATTACTCTGGTGTTCAAGGTCAAGTGCTGTTGGTTAAAAAAATCATACAACAATGACCTGAACTGACAATAGTAAGTCAATGGGGAACAGTAACTTACTTTCTGTTTTTTTTTTGTTGTTGTTGTTGGTATGCCCCATTAAGTTGCATTAGATTTTCTGATTCTTTTTTTCTACGGACATAATGCACTGACTTTGGACAATAGGTCTAATAACTGATTCAAACTGATTCAGACTTCTCTTTTTAGTACAGTTAAGTGTTTTAATAACATATTGTGCAGACACATTTTTCACCAAGTAGCATGTTTTCATGCCGCAACACTTTTCTGCAGTATGCCCATACTCTTTCACATCTGTATGGGTAGACTGATGTCAAGTGAGTGCAGAAAGCTTCAAAGCGCTGGTCACTTTGACCTTACTCTCAACACATGGGCGCTTCAGCACAGGGGTTGTACTTGTATATGGAATTAGCCGTTCCAGTCTTGTTTGCTGGCTAATCTCTAAATCCCCTCTCAATGCACTGAGATGAGGAACCTCGTCAACCTCCTAGATTGGATTGACGGAGATATACGTGCGGAGCTCATTTGCAAAGGCACGGCAACTGTAATTATCATCCTCTCAGCCAAGTACAACAATGAAACAGTGGGGTCTTTTTGTTGTCAGACAACAAAATCTATCCATGTCACATCAGTTGATCCACTGACGTATGTTATTATTTTGGAGGATTTGGATTTAAAGTTTGACGGTTATGGATGCAAAATGAGCTCAGTGGTAATATGAAATTGTGCAGGACAACACTGAATGCACCTCTCCAGTAGCAAACAGCTAACAGTTAATGATAAGAGTGGAGCACACCAGGACCGCAACAGGTAATTCGGCCTTCAGGCCATTTTGGCCTTTGACCTTATGGTGTGTTAATGCTCCCCAATCATACAGGTATACAACTAATGCCATCAACCGATTTATAGAAACTTCATAACTCACAGACTGAAAACATTATTTGTGGGCATATAGTTGTTGTTTTTTCTATTAAACCATAATGTACATTTTTTTGACATCCAGAATTATTGGGCCTGATTCATCAGTATCTTCCTAAACTATTTAGGTCTCAGTTTTTAGTTTCATAAGCGTGGTTGGTGATTGTGGCCAATTGATTCTTACACGTTAGTCAAGGAAACTTTTTTTCGTACATCTTTCAATTGACAGTCACATCTTTCAGGACCATGGACAGCACAGTCTAAGGTAAAAAGGCGGAGTGCTCTAATCCAAGTGCAAAAACACTATAAAGCTCTCTATGATTGTTTTTAATCAGGCAACATAACTATACATATTTTTAGATGTTTATAAAATAGTCAGATGTTTATAAAATATTCAAACAATTTCTTTGAGCATGATTGTTGTTTTATAAAGTCATTGTCATGTTAGATGTGAAATGGTACCTTCCTCCTTGCAACTATTAGCATTATGCATTTTTGATCATATGAAAACGGCTTTGCACCATTAGCCTAAGTAGTCCGAGAGTCGCAGGAGGGAGTTGACACTGGTTAGGCTATAAATTCCCTGGCCAGCCCTCATTAGGTCCACCGTCTCGTCAGATTGTGTGTCAGGGATTACCCATGAAGAGAAGAGAGGCGTTATTGTGATAAAGAGAAAGGTAAGTACCATCCATCCTCTAATAGGCTAACATCTATTGATTTTCGAGAATAGTTAGTTGCTCAGGGAGAGTCAATGTTATGCCTACACCGTGCAGGAGCAGATCGATGAAGTCACTGCCTACAGTTTCGTTTAATAGTCCTCGAACCGTGGCCATACGCCATATGCAAAAGCATATGCAGAGTTTAGTATTTACGACGTTTTTCTCCTGTGTGACTTTCAAAGCAAAGCAAATAAGATCAGAACGATCGCACAAAGGAATACTGATTTGATGGACAAGATTTGATTGACATTGTCATCAAATGTTTCGCCATTCTTGTCTGCGTGGACATGAGGTGTACAACAACAACTCTGAAAGTTCAAAGTTTAGTTTTAAAGTGTATTTTCCCCTACTGGATGTTAAATTATTGATTGCAAAAGTCAATCTAAAGGTGGTCCTTTCGTAGGTGTTAAATATTTTTAACCGGCTATACAGTAGCCTATTTAATTACATCTCATCATGACCATTACATAACATGTTTTCCTTACTACCTGACCTGTATGATATATTTAGGATACATTTACAAACAGAAGGCTTTCAATGTGTTGCTTTGTTAATAAGATAAGAATTATATATATTTCAATTTCATTTCATAAATTCTTGTCCAGCATGTGGGATATCATACCCCTTTGAGCCAGAGGGTTGTCTAAATGACTTCAAAGCAGTGCTCAAATATGATTGCTTTAACAAACTGTCATACTCTGTTTTTTTTATACAATAACTAGTTTTCTCAATTTAGAAATGGTCCATTGAGAGACATTTTAAGAGTTCAAGAGTTAAGAGACACTAGTACATTGGATGAGCAACACCACAGAGTCTAATCCCAGTGAAAGATTGGGTTGAGGAGAAATGGGAGTGATGTTGTAATCTCATTTCCTGGGATTAACAAATCACTTCCACTCCGCCCCTTTGTCAGTGCTCCAAGTAGAGACACCCGGCAGGTACACAAAACAAATGTGGTAACACTTTCTATAAACCCAGTATTCATAAACCATGCATTCATAATGTTTTAGAACTAATTACATTTATTTTTCATAACTGTCGATGCAAGATCATATTTGCAAGCTTTCTTGGCCTACTGACACTAGAAAAGCAGAACACTTTACTTATTTATTTTAATAGTGCCTTATGATTACTGTGTTCTTCCCAGTTATGCATAACCTGTAATTATTTAGCATAAGGAATTGAGCATATAAAAGGATAGTTAAAAATGAAAGCTTTGTGACACCATATGTGTATGACATATATATGATGCATATATATATGATGCCTTATGAGTACAGTCATGAGAATGTACAGACTGTTATGAAATACTATAATTCTAATGAATTCTTATGAATAAGGAGTTACCTCAGGACACCATACTGAGGCAGATGCTGATTAAAATGTGTTTTAATGTACATTGGATTAATGTTCTTGTTTCTTTTTTTCCCTCAGTAGAAAGGTCCAAAATCATGACCAAGTAAGTAATCTCAAAATCTAAAAGTTATCGAGATGGGACTTTTTTAATTCTTAAAGAGGCATACTGTACAGTCACCTGAAATAGTGTTATGTTGTGTGAGAGCATTTCATATCAACAATGTAAAATTATCACCAGTCAATGGAGAAATAGAGATATACAATGTACAACTGTAAATAAAGATAGTTTACAATAGATCAGGGGTGGGCAATTAATTTCTACCAGGGGCCACATGAACAAACAAACAGTAACTTGAACATAATTCTGCTCATTATTAATTTTCCCCGTAAACAAGTCATTGTGATAAGCTGCTACTGGTAATAATTTGTGTAAATGTATAGGGCCCAAGAGGAAAATAATCACTAGCCACTGTACAAGACAAATGCAAAAGCATTACATTTGTACTGCATACACAGGATAAACACTTCATGTGTATTTATAACAGGCATACTGTGGGCCAGACAGGGATGCCCAAAGGGCCGCATGAGGCCACCGGGCCGTAAAATCCCCAGGTCTCCTATAAATGAAAGTGGGGAGAGGAAAAGGGCTTGTGCACGATAGAAAGATGACTAGTGCTGCTAGTTGCTTAGAAAAAGAAAAGGGAAAGTGCATCTACACATGATCAGAACAATTGCACCAACTGCAGCTAGCCCCTTCAGTAGTTAGAATAGTCCCAATTTATACTTATTTTATATTTAGTCAGTGTGTATATTAAATATACACAGTGTCTACTTTATTCTATTACACTATAACTTTGTACAATACTATTTTTTAATGTATTATTTTGTGTAAGAATGATCATAAACCTCAGTTTATTTAATGTGTTTTGTCTTTTCCAGGGTTTTCAAGAAGGCCAGTAGAAATGGACAGGTATTGTTCCTCTCAGCACATATCAAAAATGTTTAATGACCTTAAATAGGCATATGGTATGTCATTACTACGTTTTTGTCCTCTCTGCCTCTACAGCTTGTGCTCTACCTGGGAAAGAGAGACTTTGTTGACCATATAGAAAAAGTTGATTGCGTAGGTGGGTATCTTGTTCCTACTCATTCTATAAAAGTACACTGGCCTTAGTATCATAAAGATGATACATAGTATGGCGAGATGGTATATGCTTTACCTGGAATAGTTTCATCATAAAGTAAGATGTAAGTAAGATGAGATTTGAAGGGTATCACTCAGTGCTAGGATGACTAGGATCACTTTGGTGAAATGTTTTGTGTTTCCATGAAGATTAATTTTAGTAAAGGTAAATTAACAACATTTATATACGTAGCCATTGTCTACTCAAAAAGCTTTACAATCAATGCTTCACTGTCATCTACTCACACACATGCATTCATACATTAGTGGTGGAGGCAAAGGGGACGTGCAAGGTGCCAACCTGCCACCAGCAGCAATTTGAGGTTCAGTATCTTTCTCAGGGACACTTTGATGGAGTTAGGGGGTTGCCGAGTTGCACCTCTACCACCTGTGGCACCATTGCCTCTGTGATCATCTAAGTGAAATTATTTTGTTTTGTTTTTTTCAAGAAGATTCCTTTGGTTTCACTTCTCTCAGTTTATGGATGTTTGTTTCTACAGAGGGAGTGTTGAAGATCGACCGGTCAGCTCTTGCAGGGCGGAAAGGTAAAGCACACACATTCTGGACGTACACACATGCAGAATGTCCCCACAAGTGCACACATGCAGAATGTCCCCAGAAGTACACAAATGCAGAATGTCCCCACAAGCACACACATGGAGAATGTCCACACAAGTACACACATGCAGGATGTCCACACATGCAGAATGTCCCCACAAGCACAAACATGCAGGATGCCCCATGTTATGTGTGTGTTATGTTATGTTAAGTCATTTCTTTGCCTCCGCAGTCTGGTTACAAATGACCTGTGCATTCCGCTATGGCAGTGACGATCTGGACGTAATTGGACTGTCGTTTAGGAAAGACATCTGGGTGCACAACATAGAGCTCTACCCACCAGCGGGTCACAACCCAACCTTAACACCACTGCATGAAGCCTTGATGAAGAAAGCAGGAGAGGAGGGCCATCCTTTCACCATTGATGTACTTTTTCCACACCCTCAGTTTGTTCTGTTGTTCAGTTTGTATGTGTAGACCTTTCACAGAAAGTGTGGGAATGAATAGAATTTTATCAACCTAATCTTTTATTTTTCATTTTTTAATGTATTTATTAGGAGGCTTATAATGTAGCCTGTATAGATAGATGGCTAGTTATATAGATAGATAGATGGCTAGATAGATAGATAGATAGATAGATAGATAAACTAAACTACTGTTTTTCTGTGTTACTCAAAAAAGATTTAAGACGAGACAATCCATTAATAAAGAACTGACTGATTTTAGTTTCATATTCAGAAAATCCTATTGACCATGATTTGAATAACATGCTAGAACTGACAGGAGGAATTGATCATGTCAGTGGCATACACTTGCAGAGTATCAAAGCATATATTTCTCAGCTGGAATGCATGTGTGTGCTGTGTTCCACTTAGATTCCAACAAATCTGCCTTGCTCTGTCACCCTTCAACCTGGAGAGGACGACAGAGGCAAGGTAAGACTATCTGAACCCTCCTTTGGAATAAATCTAAACTTTACTCTTAACTGACAAGTGTCAGCACAGTTTTTTTTAGATTTGCATGGTCTAATTTATTTGTAGTCCTGAATATTCTTTTTTACAAACTTTATCTGTCAATTAGTTTTCTATGTTACATGGATGCATTTGTCGATGTGTAAACAGGCTTGTGGAGTCGACTTTGAGGTGAAAGCCTATATGGCCATGGAAGCTGACAATCCTGATGAACTAGTGGACAAGCAGTGAGTTCTTTTTACACCTTCATAAGAATGGGTTTATTGGGAAGCATATTAAATATGATTTACTTTAGAACACATGATTCACAAGTAGTGATGTAGAAAAGTATAGACTTGGGCATGTGCATAACTGTGGCATGTGCTGCAATGTCCACATCACAGTCAAATTGAAATCTGATTCATAGTTGATCCATTTCTCTCCCAATTGTTTCCTGATTCTCTTTACTTTCCTAATTCAAGGAAAGTGAAGTGTTCAGTAGTCTAATAATGTCGTAACCTGTTTTTTTAATTCTATTCCTGTCACACCCTTTAACCCCAGTAACCACTGCCTCCCAGTTTAAATTGAAGTGAGGATTACTGGTTAAATACCAAGAAGAGCATTGAATAACCATGTAAACCTCTGTAGGGGCACCTGCCGCCTTGTTATCCGGAAGATCCAGTACGCTCCCGATCAGACAGGCCCTGGGCCTAAGCAGGCTATCATGAAGTGTTTCATGACATCAGACAAGCCAGTTCACATGGAGTTAGCTTTGGATAAGGAGGTACAGTAACCACTAGTTGTAGAAATTGAGATGCAGATCAGTTAAAATGCGTGGGGGAAGGGCAGGTTTTTTTTTCAATTTACTCTCTCATCATATCATAAAGCATGATTCTGCTAATTCCGTTATTATGTCAACATTTTACATTTTAATGTTTAATAAACTGTGGTTGATGGCGCAGTTGACTTGGATGATAAGAATCTTCACAGACGTGTTTTCTTTTTTGTCTTAAACACTGCCCTGCAGTGTATGCATTAAACTGCTTATGTTTGGAAAATTATTCCTTTTTCCTCAAACATATTTGTTTTTAACTGTCAGGTCTATTATCATGGCAAACCTATCCCTGTGAAAATAAAAGTCAGAAATGAAACCAACAAAGTCATAAACAAGTTCAAAATTTCTGGTAAGTATTGGATCCAAATGTTTTAAACATTTTGTGTCTGGCCTTAATGTCCAATATATTTTCTCTTTTAGTGGATCAAACTACAGACGTGGTGTTGTATTCAGCTGATAAATATACCAAAAACATACTTAGTCAAGAATTTGAGTAAGTTGAGTACACTATTTTCTAATAAGGCTTAGTACTCTAATAGTGCTCTAATTAAAATAACAGTACTCTAATTAGTGCTCCAATTAAAATAACATATGAAATTCTCTAGCTTCATATCAGGTTGTGATGTATACCATCTCTGCATGTGACAGGGAAACCATAGAAGCTGGAGGGACTTTTGAGAAGGCTCTCTCCATCACACCCTTGCTTGCCAACAACAAGGACAAGAAAGGTTTGGCTTTGGACGGAAAGCTAAAGGACGAGGACACAAACCTGGCCTCGTCGACAATGTGAGTAAGACGCTGTTCCAGTGTGCCGGTTTTGTCACTCCCAGGAGATTCAATTCAATTAATCTGATTAGTTGTCATATGAAGAGCCTTTCCTACCTTGATGATTACCTGGAGTATTTATCACTCATCCTGGCAGACATTTAGTCTCTCTGATTTCTTCCCAGCTTTAACCCCCTCATTCCTTGATAATCTCTCTGTGGGGGCTCCCATAGGGATTCCATCCGTAATCCTTCGGAGGAACTTTGGATGACCCGGGATAGGCCATACTGTAATACTGCTGAATGCGTTTCAGTTGCCATGCACGCATACTATAGTCCTCACACTTGAGAAAAGGCATGCAGTGCTAACGAATAGGATTTTCTCTTCATACACTGTTTCATAACCAATACACACACACATCTCTCTCCCTCTCTCTCTTTCTCTGTATATATAAATAGATATAGCTGATTTTCTGAGGTATCACACTTTTTTCTCAGGTGACATTCCATATTAATTTTCAGGATGCCCCAACTCAGCCATCTCAAAACTTGACTGAAAAAATTCCAGCAGGTTCTTACACTTCCTAATAGAAAAAAGTTAGGTTAGTTAGTTAGCTCCCAACTTTTAAAAGTTTTGGCAGGAATTTGAATATTTTTATATCAAATAAAATCAATACCATCCCTCAACATAAAGCAGACTGATTTACAAGGACTAGATTTCTACTTTTTACTTATTCAAAATTTGTGGTGGTTGTCTGCCTTATTTTTGCTAAATGAAGCCTCCCACCCAACCCCTGAAAACACTTTAACAAGTTCTCTTTATTGTCCTCCTTTTTATTAGAATAAGACCAGGCATGGAGAGGGACATCATGGGAATTATGGTTTCCTATAAAATTAAGGTCAACCTGGTGTCTGGAGGCGGAGGGTAAGACTTCACCTCTCCTGGGCCCTGACTTCAAATGTGAAATAATATTATTTTGAAATATGAAACATTAACATTGTTCACTAGCTTAGTAATTCATACTTTCAGCCCAGAAGCAAATGATGAAACATGTAGGCTAAAAAAAATGCATCATACATTTTGTATGAAATCATCTCTATGCTAAGTCTGAATAAGTAGTAGGTGTGTGAAAATGGTCAATGAAGTGAATGAAAGAGTAGAATAACATAATTTTCAATACATTGTGTGTCTCTTACAGCTTCCTGGGAGGACTGACAGCCAGGTGAGTTTTATTGTTTGGTCCTAATTGGATGTAATTGCTTGAATGACTGAAGTATATGAATAAATTAATGCACAAGTAGACAGACAGACAGACAGACAGACAGATAGATAGATAGGCAATTCATTCTCTTTCTCTCTCTTTCTCTCTCTCTCTCTCTTTCTCTCTCTCATTCTCTCAGTGAGGTGACAGGAGAAGTACCGCTCATTTTAATGCACCCCAAACCAAAAGGTACAATTTTAGTTATCTAAACCCAGTTAAAAAAAAAAAAGTTGGGAAACTAGAAATTGTGTAAACTAGAAATAAATACTATAATTGTCAAAACATTTGTTTAAGAATTGGTCCAAGTACAAAACATTACTTAATTATTATTTGTGGTGGTATGTCAATAGACATGAACCCATACATGGATTTTGACATGTCGCAAGTAACACATTTCAAATAAGTGCATATTCAATAACAATAATGTTACCCAGCGTAAACAGCAGATCTGTTGTCTTTGCACTATCCTCTATCATATTTTACTATTCTCTATATATTTCATGGCCTGTATGTTTTGACAATAATAGTATTTAGTTTTTATTGACATTTTATTTGACAGTTTGTATGTTCATTTCACAAAGTAGAAAGTATAACATTTATTTCCCTTTCTTCTTTACCAGCATGACCTGAACATGCACTGTAAGTAAGTATGTAAGTATTGTGTTGGTGTAATATGCGCCAAACAGGTTTGTTGTGCAATAACTAACTAAATGCATCACTATTCACTACTCTTATGTATTTTTACTCCTCTCACAGGGGGAAATTGTTGTTTGTTTTACTGGAAAGGACTTCACATTGTCAAAAGGATGTATTTTCAGCTAGGTTGTTAGTTGGAAAATAAATCCATTGTTTTGGGTCTATGTGTAAGTTAACATCAAGTACAATTGTCTCTTTTAAAGTTGTTGGATTGTTATTGGTTCATTTACAGGGTCTTTGTATATTTATGCTTTAGCCAGAACAGACATGTCAGTGTCAACAGTGTATTAATTCACAAAAAAAGCTCTCTTGTGCATCTGAACTCAAAATGCTGACCGAAGCATTATTTGCACTATTTTTTTAAGTGATTCATTTATGGAACTTATGAATGGCAAGCTTTTTTGTATATGTTGTCCTGTTGTTCTTTTGATATTTTTAGTCCTCTGACAACCATTTATATAGGATACAAGTTTTTTTTAATTTCTCATGTATATTCTTCATCACATCAAAGACTTTTGGTGAAGACAGCTAAACGTACAGCTTTACTTGTATGTAGGTCTGACTCATGTCACCCTCCTCTGTAAACTCTCCTTTCTAACCAAGATCACTACCAGGAGGGGAAAATATTTGCCAAATATTTACACAGAGGACACAGTATATATTGCTCAATGTATCAAGTTACAACAGAACCTGTGGCTTGTGAATAAAGACTAGCCATACGATAGTACTAAACTTGCATGTCACTTTTAATATCTAGTCATATAATCTGTTCTGGAATGTCTGAAAAATGTACTTTGGAGATGGTACTTTCTATTCAAAATGTAGATTGTCAGACCTGGGTGAACTCAGACAAACCTATTAGCAAATTTGATTTAATGCAGTCCGCCTGACATCAAGCCTGATTGAAGCTGATTTCCAAACTCACCAAGAGCCCAGGAACAAATCACAACCTCTTATATAATTGATATGGGATGGGATTGATTTGATTAAAGGTAGAGCAATACTTTCCAAACATTAATAGAAATGTATTTCCCCAACAAATTTAGCCAACAAAGGCAAAACCTTCATTTGTAAGTAAGATGTGTTTGCTGCACTTCTTGGATGAAAAAATATTACACAATTCAACTTTAACCCACTTTTCACATTGGATGAAGAAATGCAGTGTAAATATTGTGACTCTAGACACAAATAATCTCCACTCTGGGTTTACCCAGGTTACTTATTTTCTTAATTCACAAATACATCATGTTTTTGTTTTTCAATAAAAATATGCTGTTGAGGGATAATAATAAAGTTTTTATAGTGATACATATACAATAATATTCAGAATTGTATTTCAGAATGTAACACTGAATATTGTTGAAACTCATGGTTCACTGTACTCAAACAAATGAAGCAGAACACACTCTGTAAAAAATAAAACCTTTCAAATAACAAAAGTTGGGGGGGTCTGCCACAAAGTTTTGTTTTATTGGATCTTATTCCTTGCACAAGGTACAGTATGTGTGCCCAGAAAGCAGTTCCACCCAGTTCTGTTGGTGTTGTATTGAAGTTGTATTTTCTCCAACAATGAGCGAGGGCTTTAATTTTCCAAATATCCATCACATTTGTGCAAATGCTGTATATGACTTTTCCTTCTCAGACACAATGATGTCCATCAAATCCTATTTTTTCTAAATTCCACTGCCCTTGTGCTTACTCTTTTTATAAAGTGCGGGGCAGAACAGTGCATCATATCCAGTTTTTCTTTTCAAGAGGGATGTGGCAGCATTATATCACCACAGTCCAGCACTGACCAGACCATGCTGATACAAAGCAACAGCACATAGAACCAGTGGGGGGCACCCTACTCTCTGTAATGACATGTCCAATCTTCTTGAGTGTGCGCCCAGGGCTGTGAATACACAGGACACAAGGCTCCCTGCAGCAGTCTCACACTAAGAGCAGTGTTTGCTTATCGAAGAGGTAACCCCTGCTCAGCACATAATCTCTAAATCTTATTGAATAGGGATTGGGCAATCTCTTGTCTTGACCTTTCCAAACAGGATGTCCAGAAATACACTGAAACATCACTACCTCTGTTCAAACATATGGTGTCTATTTTTTTTTTTTTTACAACATTGGGATGAGCTGAACTTTATTATAGATTATATTACTGATCATAAACCTGAACAATAAACATGTTTATCCCCTGATGGCAGTGATTTACATGATAGTCTGTTACTGTTATTATATACAGTGGCTTGCAAAAGTATTCGGCCCCCTTGAACTTTTCCACATTTTGTCATATTACAGCCACAAACATTAATCAATTTTATTGGAATTCCACATGAAAGACCAATACAAAGTGGTGTACACTTGAGAAGTGGAACAAAAATCATACATGATTCCAAACATTTTTTACAAATAAATAACTGCAAAGTGAGGTGTGCATAATTATTCAGCCCCCTGAGTCAATACTTTGTAGAACCTCCTTTTGCTACAATTACAGCTGCCAGTCTTTTAGGGTATGTCTCTACCAGCTTTGCACATCTAGAGACTGAAATTCTTGCCCATTCTTCTTTGCAAAACAGCTCCAGCTCAGTCAGATTAGATGGGCACTGTTTGTGAACAGCAGTTTTCAGATCTTGCCACAGATTCTCAATTGGATTTAGATCTGGACTTTGACTGGGCCATTCTACAGTAACACATGGATATGTTTTGTTTTAAACCATTCCATTGTTGCCCTGGCTTTATGTTTAGGTTCGTTGTCCTGCTGGAAGGTGAACCTCCGACCCAGTCTCAAGTCTTTTGCAGACTCCAGGAGGTTTTCTTCTAAGATTGCCCTGTATTTGGCTCCATCCATCTTCCCATCAACTCTGACCAGCTTCCCTGTCCCTGCTGAAGAGAAGCACCCCCAGAACATGATGCTGCCACCACCATATTTGACAGTGGGGATGGTGTGTTCAGAGTGATGTGCAGTGTTAGTTTTCCTCCACACATAGTGTTTTGCATTTTGGCCAAAAAGTTCCATTTTGGTCTCATCTGACCAGAGCACCTTCTTCCACATGTTTGCTGTGTCCCCCAAATGGCTTGTGGCAAACTGCAAACGGGACTTCTTATGGTCTGCTTTTAACAATGGCTTTCTTCTTGCCACTCTTCCATAAAGGCCAACTTTGTGCAGTGTACGACTAATAGTTGTCCTATGGACAGATTCCCCCACCTGAGCTGTAGATCTCTGCAGCTCCTCCAGAGTCGCCATGGGCCTCTTGGCTGCATTTCTGATCAGCGCTCTCCTTGTTCGGCCTGTGAGCTTAGGTGGACAGCCTTGTCTTGGTAAGTTTACAGTTGTCCCATACTCCTTCCATTTCTGAATGATTGCTTGAACCGTGCTCCGTGGGATGTTCAAAGCTTTGGAAATCGTTTTGTATCCTAAGCCTGCTTTAAATTTCTCAATAACTTTATCTCTGACCTGTCTGGTGTGTTCTTTGGACTTAATGGTCCTATTCTCTTAGACAACCTCTGAGGCCGTCACAGAGCAGCTGTATTTGTACTGACATTAGATTACACACAGGTATACTCTATTTAGTCATTAGCACTCATCAGGCAATGTCTGTGGTCAACTGACTGCACTCAGACCAAAAGGGGCTGAATAATTATGCACACCCCACTTTGCAGTTATTTATTTGTAAAAAATGTTTGGAATCATGTATCATTTTCGTTCCATTCTGAAATGTACACCACTTTGTATTGGTCTTTCACGTGGAATTCCAATAAAATTGATTCATGTTTGTGGCTGTAATGTGACAAAATGTGGAAAAGTTCAAGGGGGCCGAATACTTTTGCAAGCCACTGTACATTAGTTCATGAAGTTATTCAGCACAACTAACATTATTAATGTACAGACTTATAGGCATCCCATGCAGATAGATGTTGTGAAATGGAGAGGGAGACAGTTTCTCCCACTTCTTCCTTATCACTTGATTGAAGTGAGGTACAGATCCCCCTATATGGGTACTTGGATCAGTTCTGGGGCACACTAAATGCATCTGTGATATACATGTGAATACATGTGAGGTTCATGTACACTGATATACATGATATACATCTGTGATATACTGTACATGTACACTAAATACATATGAGGTTCTCAGCTCTCACATTAACACAATATAATCAAGTTTTGAGTTTGGTGCCAACTTTTTTTTTTTTTAATGGTACCACCGGATATATTAACATATGTTATCATTGTGTGAGAATTGATCATAGACTGAAACAATACATTCATATGTGATTCATTCTTAGCCTGTGTATTCTGCATCTTTATGTCATTATGTACGGTGTGTGTCTATCTATGTGTGTGTATGTGTGTGTTTCCACTTACATCTGCTAAAGGTACTCAGTATAATGTAGTGTGTACAGTGGACAGATGACATTTAAACTACTGACATGGATGAAATAAATGTTATTGGTTATATTAGTTATATGGACAAGGTAGCCATGGATCATGTGCACATATTGCCAGTTTCACTTCCTGGTGTCTTGTTCCATGTCACTTCCTGGTGTCTTGTTCCATGTCACTTCCTGGTCTTGTCTTGCCATGTGCTCTTCTGTTTATCCCTGTTGTGTTCCCAGCTACGCCCCTCACCTGCTCCTTGTCTCGTTCCCTCGTTATTAGTCTCATTGTTCCCTACTTAGTCTCAGCTGTGTCTTGTCTCCTTGTTTGGCCTTATGTATTTAAACCCGTTTCAGTTCAGTCCCTTGTCTGTCATTGTCGCTACTACCCCGCTCTGTGTCGCACTCCCCGGGTTCCGTGTCTTCCGTGTCTTCTATGTGTGAGTCTGCCATTTGTTATAATAAACCTTGTTGTGGTGAAAATCTGCTTGCCTGGGTCTATTTAGCTAAACACGTGACAGTAACCATGTAGTAGTCATTCAATTCACATTAAGAAGCCTTATTTTCTGGGTTTATATATTTTGGTTTTATTCAGAGGCTGAGCTGAGCAATTTTTGCTGCATTTTGCAGTGAGTCCAATAAAGAAAAGGCTAAATGACTGTTGGTGGTAATGTAATAACAAAAAAAATCTTACATTATCCACAGCAGTGTGTTAATATTCCGTGATTAAGTTAATCACTTCATATCGACACCAAAATCTTCGTCATTCAACATCCCAATCCCAAGCCAATTAAGGGCTAAAAGTCTACCATCAGTCTGAGGAAGATTTATCTGCCAATCATTCCACACACACACACGCAATGAGGCACTGAATCCTTCCTCCAGCCATGCTCATACCAGCTCTTAAGACCATCTGGACATGATGTGCACAGTAGTCAGAGCCAAGGCCAGCTGAAAGTGCTTTGGCAAAACAACGTGGTACCAGGGATAACACAGTAAGAACCAACACTTGGTTGACCTGACAGACAATTTGTTGTTTTAGGAAGCGGTAGGAAGCTGCAACCTCACTAAGTAGAACAATGCAACATGGTACTAGCCTATTCTGTCAACAGTGTGATAGAGTCAAACAGGAACATGTTACTGTCTGCTTCTGTTGCTTTAGTAAGATGACATTTTTGAACACATAGCAGGACTAGTTTATATTCCTGTGACAAAATAGTACACAAGCAGCAAAACTTCAAGGAGTTGTCTACCCCCAAAATGTCACTTAGCCATACTTGCACTGCCTTCTATTTGTTCTGGCGGCTTCTCTCACTCACAAGTGAAATGTGTGCGACTAAGAGACTAACGGGAGATTTTATTTCATTTCATTTATAACTGCAAGCCACTATCCACAGGGGACTACCAAAGCGTCCGGGAGACTTGAGGTGTCTATATTAAGTGCCATGAAAAAAAATCTATTGTAAAATGAGGCTTTATAAATGTAATTCATTTGAACAAAAAAAAATAACCATCCCTATTTTGCACAACATTCTGATTTTAGCTGAACCATCATCAACCCTTACCGTGCTTTTGCATTTACCATTTTTGGTGGCGTGGCATTGCTCCAGTAAAGTCCAGTTTGGCTACTAAATGTACAAAGGAAAAAGGATTATTGTAAGTACACAACAGACTTTTTGACTGAAATGCTATCCTTCTGCCAGACTGGGTGGTGTACCAAGCGGGATTCAAGCCAAAGGACTGTCCCACAAAGGATTTGGCTCAGCATTGGCAAGACTTACAAAAGCAGTCACAGAGATGTCACCATCCAGAGCGATGAATCCATGTGGGCCAAAGATTTTTTGGCATGTGAGCTGGAGCAGCCCCTGTACATGACTAGGTTCCCCCAACATGTCAGTTGAATACTTAGTGCTGCTGTCTACCTAATGGTAAACTTGTGTGAATCCCTTCTCAACCCACAGCTTGGCCCGCAAAGCTCTCTCTGCCATTGGCTGAGAGCCATTACATAAATAATGTGTGACATGAGCCATGGCACACAACAGGGTACAGATTTTCCTCAGGAAAAAGAAACGCTTTTCCTTGAATGTCAGTTTGCACTGGCTTACAACCATTCCGTTCTTCCATCCACAATCAAGGAGCCCTACAATCACAGGAAAATAAAGGGACACAAACACTAGGGTTTGTAGATTAGAAGGTCAGGAAGGACATCAAGTCACCAAGGAGTCTTAAACCCCCAACCCATCTGTTGACACAGGAGTTAAATGAGGTGATTTCTGTTATCCACGACTGCAATATAAACAAAACAGCCTGTTTGCCCTTCAGAACTCTTTAGTATACCCCCAATATAAGTTGGTGTAATAAATGCCATTCTTTTGGACTGTTGTATTGGATGGAAAAAGTAAAAGTGAGAGGATCACAATCAATCAGTGTAACTAGATGGAAATGCTATGACATCCAGACTGGTTGAAATCCAATCAAATTTCTATTCAGTTCTGTTTTGTTGTTGTTGTTTCAAAAATATTAAGAATGCCGTTCATCACACTCTCACTTATGCACGTTATTCCTTGGTTGCTGATAATCTTGAAAGAACAGGTGAGGAGATACACCCCTAACACCTGTTAAAAAAGGCACAGCTGAGCACAGAACTTTTTGTGAGTCGATTTCCTTGACAACTGATGGCAGCATTTCAAAAACCCAGGCGTCATTAGGGCAAGCGAGAAGCAGAACACTTATTTGAAATAGTATAGGACCATCTATATTCAGTCTCTGTGTGATGTAACATTATCTATTTGAGGCAATTTTGTTTATTTTTACACACAATGTAGCTGCAATTAGTGAACTCCTAACTGACTAATTGGATTACAGGCAAGATTACGGTGTCTATGGGTAGACTAAAGCCACAGGAGGAGCAAAGATCCCGGTATAAATCCTGAGCAAGAGGGCCGGTGGTGCATTCCGTCCACAGAACCTTCCTTTGCGGAATATAGCCAAGAATAGGCCAACATTTGTGGCGAACAGGTCAACAGGTAGGTGAATTGTGCCGAATGTATTGCTGTTTCAGCACCAAGTTGAGATGGTTGTATAAAGACTGTAGATGCACAGAATATTGATAGGAGATGCCTTTTTTAATGCAAATCATTCAATGTCAACACAGTTTTGTGTATCCCGCCTGTGGAAATGGCAAGCAGTGAGTCCTGAGGACTCATACAGCAGTGTTATTGCAAAAATTACTCAGAACACCATGCAGCTCTTTTTACTGCAATTAGTCTTTTTCCATTCTGCATCTAACTTTTCTTTATTTCAGTGTAACGTTTATGCAGGCCTTGTTAAGTGACTGTTTGACTGATAGTGGGATGGTGGGATTAGTGACTTCTTCGGCAGTCACTTCTAAATTACGTGATTTACTTGCGCCTTTCGAGCATCTGTCACTTGACGTAGACTTCAGGTGTAAGCGCAGGGATGAAGTTGTATTCAGTCTCTGGTATTTTACCTCATTAATCATATGCAGTTTTACCGATGACACAAAAGAACAATCTAACAGATATCTTGGAAGAACAATGTAACTGATATCTTGGAAATGTTTTGCCTGATCGGCTATTTCTAGTGTTAATGTATTTCATTATGCGCTGGGTGTCTAGAATCATTTACCAAGTTGAAGCATGTATTTTTAAAATCTATTTTCTCATCTATTTTTTCTTACATCTATTTGAAATTGTGAATTTAATCATTGTTTCAAACATTTTGTATTAAAATATTTACACAAATACATTGTTTTACCAGTGATTGTGGTGTACCAGTGAAGTTAAATAAGCTAAAACTTTTTTGCTCTCAGATCCTGGGTCTACAGTAGGCAACATCATAGTCCTGCCATACCTCCTTAAACTCTAAAATTAGCTCAACTTTTTCTGTACAACTCACCATGTGTTTAGTGTGGCTAGGTTAGCTAGGTATGTCTTCCCTGCTTAAACATAAAGTACGTCAGGTGTGATGTAAAAATAGTTAGCCAAATTAAAAATACCACAGCTCCTGGTCCTTCACTGTTGAGTGCCTTATAGGCTTAAAGTGTGTTTCACTGAGCCTTGTCGAACAGAGTAATCTCTGTGCAAGATTTAGCTCAGAATGATACTGTAGGCTAATCTCCTTTGTGCCACACACACATGCACACAAACACACACAAACACACAAAAACCCACATGCACACACACACACACACACACACACACACACTCAGAGACAGTGTGATGAAATCTCAGAGAATGATATGAAAACATCTAACCAGACAGAAGGACACAGAGATGCAGAAACAATTGCACCTATTGCTTGTTTTACTTCACAAACATTACACAAAGATTTTCCAATTTTTCCATGTTCTCTCCATGTTTTAAAAAAGGTTCTAATGTATGTTCTAAGGTTCTAATGCATGTTTCCTTTACCCACAGGCATATCTAATTGAAACAATGGCCAAGTAAGTACTTTACTGACTTGCAGTTCTGTTCACTCTAATATGTATAGAGGAAAGAACACTATCTACAGTCTTACTAGTTCCTACCTTACTAGCTCTTGTTCCTTTTAGACACTACCAAGAGATCTATTTTACAAATATTTCACAGCACAGAGCATCTTGAAAACAAGAAATTAGTGTGTCATCACTCCCAAGTCACGTAAATCCTTTGCCACAGAAATAGACATCTAAAGATAAACTGTAGGATCCAAGATGTCAGGGTTTTTGTCGTAGGCACACACACACACACACAAACACACCCATACACCCACACACGGGTTTCCCTACAGAATGAGATTACGTCACAATCTTGACTAATCTGTGACTGGCTGACGAACAGGTGCAGCTCCACACGTACGGTGCTCCAGAGTTTCTGGCAGTGAGTGGTGTTGTAATTCCCCTGTCAGAGTAGATTAAGAAGCTGCTGTCATGGAGTAAGACTAATAAGCCTCCATTCAGAAGGTTAGATTAAAGGGCATACCAGGACTGTTCTTTATATACCTCTCGCTCTGCTTTTGCCCTGTGACAGTCAAACTGGAGAGGAACAGCTTATAGTTTATATACTTAGCGTTTTACATTTTGTTTGCCTCTTTTGTCTCAGGGTTTTTAAGAAAACCAGTGGAAATGGCCAGGTAAGGACTCTTTTTATCATTTACATTTCAGTAACCTTGATACCGTGACTGGAAATTCTCATCAATCTCTCTGTAAATTAATTTGCAGCTGACCCTGTATTTGGGAAAGAGAGACTACGTTGACCATGTAAACTCTGTTGATGTCGTTGGTGAGTATCTGTTTCTCAGCTCTACAATATGATCTAGCCTATACCATGCTCATTGATACACAGAAAAAACAATTAACTAATGTGCATTTCTGTTTCTCAGAGGGTGTCCTGAAAGTGGACCCTAATGGTCTTGAAGGCAAGAAAGGTAAATCAACATTATATTACCAACATTAAAGTAACCATTTTGATGTATATTCTATTCTATATTTATTTTTTATGTTCATCATTGGAGATGGGGAAAAATGATTGTTACAAAGCCAAATTGCAATCAAATTGCAAGCCTCAGCTCAGCTCAGTATGTGATGTCCTTGTGCCTCTACAGCCTGGATTCAGCTTTGCTGTGCTTTCCGCTATGGTCGTGATGACCTGGACGTGATTGGCCTGTCCTTCAGAAAAGACATCTGGCTCCAGCAAATGCAACTGTACCCTGCAGCCGACCACAAACCCGCTAAGAGTGCAATGCATGACGCTCTGATGGCCAAAGCCGGCGATCAAGGCATCCCATTCACATTCAATGTAGGCTAATGTCTTATTCTTCTTGCCCCCCATCACTTTGTTCATCATTCAAATGCGCACACTTATTCCCACCTCATAATCTCTGTCTCTTTAATCCCTCTCTTTTAAGATCCCAACAAACCTGCCCTGCTCCGTCACACTCCAGCCTGGGGAGGAGGATAAGGGGAAGGTGAGTGAAAGCACGTTCGAACAAAGCCTCACTCCTTTAGTTAACGTGACCTAAACACATGAAAAAGGGTATATTCATATACAATATATGCCCGAATTTATGGGAGTATGCAGGACTACAAACACTCTTGTTTGGATGACTCCTCGCATATAACTGGATTTTGTTACGTATAGATAAATTCTTATTCATATAGTAATTGTGGTGCATTTTTGGATGAGGCAAACAAGACGCAACAGGAATGCATTTTAATGTCATGTCACGGCTGGTCTTGTTTCTTAGGCTTGCGGTGTGGACTTTGAGGTCAAAGGCTATGTTGCCAATGCAGCAGATGACCCCGATGAGAAAATTGAAAAGAAGTAAGATTATGATGTTTTTAATGATGTCACACTTGATGTTAGTACTACATCACAAATGGTGGTCTGTGACTAAATAAGAAATGTGTTATTTATGATATTTTAAATCTGACTTGAGAAAATCCAAAGTCCTACCATAGACTTGTCCTAACATTGTTGCAAACAGGCTGCTTTTAGTCAACACAGCTCTTTCATTTTGTTCAGACAGCAATTCCTAATTATGCTTATACAATTGTTATGTTTACCCTTTCAATTGCTATCTTTCACACTTACTCCCTCTTTATTGTAACTCAGAGATACCTGCCGTCTGGTAATTCGCAAGATCCAGTTTGCTCCTGACCAAGCTACCTCTGGGCCCACACAAGAAGCCAACAAGAACTCAATTACCCTCACAGCTTCCCTAGATAAGGAGGTGAGCTTGAACCACATTGTTGGTATTATAATGGAATAATTATAATCCTGCCCTTATGTGGATTTTATTTTACTACTGTTTAATTTGCACCCTTGTTTTTCAGATCTATTACCATGGTGAGGCAATCCCAATTAAAATCAAGGCAAAGAATGATTGCGGCAAACCAGTAAAGAAAATCAAAGTTTCTAGTGAGTGGCTGTTAAGTATTTATATTGTAACAATACTAATAATACATTTGAATGGTTTTGATCAGCATCGGTTTCTTTTCATTTCAGTTGACCAGACTACAGATGTTGTGCTGTACTCTGCAGACAAATATACCAAGACTGTTTTAAGTGAGGAGTTCAAGTAAGTTTGTTTTCTCATCTAATGCTCCTGACTTAAATATTTACTTTTTCACTCCCTGATGACAAACTGTTCTGAGTAATATAATTTTAACAATGTGTTAAAAAGTGAATGCGTACATGTATAAACTTGACATAATTCAGAGCAATCAGTACTGCAAGTGACTAACTCTATGTTGTGCATTGCAGTGAGACATTGGATTCTGGTGGATCAATGGAGAAGTCTTTCACTGTCACTCCATCATTGGCACAAAACAAGGAAAAGAAGGGTTTGGCTTTGGATGGCAGACTCAAAGATGAGGACACTAACCTTGCCTCGACCACAATGTAAGTATAAAATATAACACTATTATTCTGCTCAAATTGTTTAATCTATAGCATATTATTAATATTAATATTATTATTCATAGCTATGATGTGGCAACTCAACAATTTATCCATGTATCACTTCTTTATCTACTGACCTCTATAGCTTGAGACCAGGAATGGAGAAAGAGGTTTTGGGAATCCTTGTTACCTACAAAGTTAAAGTCACCTTGGTGGCAGGTGGTGGAGGGTAGGTCACTCCCAATTACTCCGTTATTACACTATAAAATAATCAAACATGTAAAGGATTTGATACAACTTTTCTATAACTCTTCTTTCTTTATCTTGCAGCCTGCTTGGAGGCCTGACGTCTACGTAAGTCATATCCAAACTCAACAATTGGGGCTATATGTTAGATCAAATAAAGTTTTGTGTCATGACACGATTGCATTCACCATCTTTTCTCTTTAATCTCCAGGGATGTGACAGCGGAGTTTCCTGTAGTGCTTATGAACCCCAAACCAACTGGTAAGTTTCTGGAGCCTTGAGATGTTGAATGACCTCAGAGTTGAACTTAGCTGCAAATGGTTACTAATCTCTCTCCCCCTCCCCTCCCCAATTCTACCCCTTCTTCCACTGCTGCAACCATTCATGTACTCTGGGCAGAATGAGCACATATGTAAGTACTTTATTACATTCAGTGTGTAATTCACAATGTGTGATTCACATACACAAAACTTAAAAAAATAATCAAAGTTTTTTCTTTTGTTTTTAGATTCACCTGGTGTAGATTCTCCTTCAACACAAAAGTGAGTTGTCTTATTTTTAGTGTTCATTTGAATATGTAAACTGAATCTCCTAGTAAACTCAGATTCAAATACTGATTTTTTTGTTTATACTAATTTTATTACCCCCCCCCCCTTTTTTTTTCTTGCTTGTTATTGTCAGTCCTACAAGACATATATCCCCAGTGTAGATTACCCTACAGTTTGAAATGGACAACACTGGAAACACAACAGAGGATGTGAAAAGATGTACAGCTACAGGAAGAGGACAAAACTAATTAACACAATGACTTGGATGGATTTAGAAAAAAATACAATAATACACCACAATGGCCATGAAAGCTGAGGATATCAAGCCAGTCATGCATTACAGATGTCTCTAATTACAAACCTACCCTATGGGACAACATGTAATCAGAGTCATTCTGTCCAACCAACACTCAAGATTTTGTTGATGTCCACACAATTCTTGGCAGACATTTTATTTGAAAGTAAAGAATGTGATGTTTTATCACATTTAGTTCCTCTCACAAGGACACTAAAAGTCTTTTAGTCTAAAACTAAAAGAAAGTTGATGTGATTTGCTGTCCTAGAATGTTTATGTTTACGTGTCTAGCTCACCAAAATCCTCCTTAATTAGATCATTTTGAATGAAACTAAATGTAACTACGCAGTAATGTTTGTCATGTTTGATGTTTTCAATTGATATGTCACTGAGCCAAATAAAAACTTTGTCTCAAATAAAGACTGTTTTAATGGCTTATATTTGAGGGTCAACCTATTGTTAAGTCAGTTTATTGTCAATTTCTCTAAATATCCTGGACATAGAGAGGAATACAAATTACATTTCTAGCTATCCTACAGTGATGCGCACTTTAGGTAGAGCCAGAGACCGCTGCCTGCTTCTGGCATTCACTCAGGCAAACACCTGTGGAGGAGGCTACCGTTCAAGGTGCCAGCCTGCCACCCGGAGCTATTTGGGGTTCAGTGTCTTGCTCAAGGACACTACGATGGGATCAGGTAGCTACCAACCTACCTTCGATGGGACCTTACCTACCAACCTACCTTCCGGTTACCGAACAGCTCCTCTACCACCAACCGCTACCATCGCCATTGTGCAAAGATAAATTGCAATTGTGAGCTAGTCATATGAATTCAATATGGCGTTGCAAAATTGCACACAGGTGCCTCTTTTGGGATCGAAGACATCTCTAAATTTGTTCTTGGTATCTGACCTCCAGGATCCAGTTTAGTCCCCTCCTGTCTACTCTACCTTCAACACATAGGAGGTCACAGTCAAGAAGTTAGCCTCATATTCTGTGAAATTCTTGCAATCTAATTTTAATGTTAATGCCTGCTACATGCAATGTTTATTGATGTCATTGAGTTGAATTGACATCAGATGCCAAAAACTCTTTTGTATCGGGTAGGCCTATTCTAGTCTTTCCCACTATTCTTTTCTTGAGGGACGGTTCAGAATGGCACAGTGTCATTACGCATGCAAGCCTTTTTCTGTTGAAGGAAAATAAAGAAGCCCAGGAAGTGCAGAACTACATTTCAGGATATCCATCTGTCCATCTTACTGGTCTATGCTATTTCTCTTTAGCGTTTTTGTTGTTACAATGAACTGACTATAATCTGAAAACAACTGAATTAACTGGTGTATGGACTCTGTCTGCCGATGTATGCTAATGTAAATGCACCATTCCTTGAAATTTACGAATTACGCCTGCTTTAATCATCAATTGATAGACTGTTTACAGTTCAGTAATAATAGCTTATATAATAGGCCTAATCGTTAATTTCTAGCTAAGGGAGTTTCTTCATCATTCCAAACATCTTACACACTATCACAGTAGGGTGTAAAATGACTGTCTCAAAATGGTCAATGAGAAGCCCAAACAAACACTGTTTTTATGTAGGCCTATGCCGCTGAGGGAGATGCATTTTAGTCGAGACAGAGGCGTTCCTCAACAAAAAAAATGCAAATTAAAGATTGTCACCCTGGTAACGTGAAGAGCGTTGCGCTTGTTGAGGTAAAATGGGAATCCCAACTACGCTTGCCTGCTGTAACAGCAGACTGCGCTAGCTGATGCCGAAAGCTTTACAAAATAGTCGAATGTTTTAACAATCAACCGGTCAGCTGAAAATAGTCACCCATGCCCTACGTTTTAGTTCTCGGGACATGTTTGTCATGGCTGTAGCCAGAACTTCAAGTCTTGATGTGCTGACTGTGAGGTAGGTTCATTACGATTTAAACCAGATTTGATCATTTCATTTATATTCATTTAAATTTGTTTAAATTATATGCAATTCTGTTCCTCAAGAATGTTGTGGCTTCGAGGTTGGGATCAATTTTTGATTACCCTATACAAGCTTGAATTGTAATCTGATTGCAGACATTACAGAGACACCGCAAGAGGACACCTCTCTCAAGTGAGCCAGGTGTTTCACTGGCAAATTCTGTGTAGAATCGTGCCAAGAAGGCGAAAGGTTTTGGATTTAGTCATAGCCTACGGTCTCGGTGTTAAAAGAACCTCTAAAACGACTCACACCCGCAGCTATCGTTGTCACCTGCTACTTTGGCTGGCATAAAGCTATCTTCAAATTGCCTTTACTACTGTTGTATAATCTCCATTTGCTTTTACAGATCCCCTTACTTTAAATCAGCTTATTCTCTAGAAGGTGATGCTTGCACAAATGACAGGTTTGTTCTCTCAATCCCAAAACAAAGGGAGTGTCCCCCGAGCTGCAGGACTGCCATGCACAGACTGTCAGCCAAAGTATCTCCCTCTCCTGAACCTGGTCCTATCACTCTTCAGTTGCCCACAGCCCGGGGTGAGTTCATCTTTTTGAATTACCTACTTTTTTTTCCTGTCGAAACATTGTATGATATTGTGTATCCCTTTTATATTATTATATTTAGCTTGATATATTAGCACCTGTTGATTATGCTAAATGAGGAGGCCTCGCCTTAGATAATATCTTTGTACAGACAGTGGCTTGGTAATACTTTTATAAATGCGGCTTTAGGGTCCTGTAACATAATATGCTGGATGTAGTATGATAATTGGTCACTGACAGAGGTGAGACGGAAGGGTACTTAGGGCCCAAAGTTTTGAGATGGAAATAATTTGGTATCCAAGGGGGTAGGTTTAGTCTGTTTTGTTGTATTTATTGCAGGTGACAATGGTCGGTCAAAATCTAACCGTCAGTCAGACACTCTTGATGGAGAGAGTAGTGTTAGGGACGAGGATGAGGAAAGCGAGGCTGAAACAAGAGACTGCTGCACCAGATGCCCGCTGAGGGCCATGAGGAAGGTGACATGGGGGGTGGTGCTGGGTAGCTGTGTGGCTTTGTCTTGGGCAGGAGCAACCCACAGTGCCAAACAAGCCCTGGTAGGACTCCATGCGCCATACTTCATCACCTGGTTCTGCAGTGTCTGGAACCTGCTGCTCTTTCCCATTTACTACCTGGGACATTTGCTTGGAGCTGAGCAGAGACAGTGGCCAACCTCCTGCTTCAGGTAAAAGTGAAGATTTCCCTCGCAGTACAAAAAACACAATGGCAGATATGTTATACAGATTCGATTTATGCCTAATTTATGACATTCTCCATTTTTATGACAGATAACTAATGCCTCCTACATTATTTTTAAATCATGTTAACACAGTCCACTTCAAATGTCTAACACACATGCAATTGTGTGTAATGTAATTAGTCATCTAAAATGACAGGGAGACACCTAAGACAAGCTGCTTTATATGTGTAATCTCCTTAGCTCAGCATGAAGCAAAATACACGTCTTTACCTGATAAGCAAACGCTTCAAAACACAAACATATCAGCACTCCTGTGTCTGCAGGCTTACTGTAATACTGATTGGACCCTCTCTGCTTTCTTAATGACAGTAGTGCATACACAGACCTTTTCATTTGTCTCTACAAAAACCCCTATCAAAACACTTCAAATTGTCAAATGGTGAAAACACTACAAATCAAATTCAAGACCTGGATTAACACGTATCAAACAGGTTTATTAATCACCCCCATTACCTTATATTCTGTTTATTCAAGAAATGCTTTTTTTTCTTATTTCTGATTTTTTTTCAGTGTTTTGTAACTACATCTGCCAACACCATAACAATTACCCTTATGAAATACATACAATTCTTATCCTTTAGATGTAATTTGGTCTCTGGATTTATACCAAATGTGTGGCCATCCAGCAACCAATATTAGGCCTTGTCATTTACACCATTGTCTCGTGCACTTGAGAAAGCAGAAGGTGTTTTGTATTCTTCCAGACAGTGTAGCAGTTTCCTAGGGGAGGGCGGAGTGACTGTTCGACTCCTCCTGAAAGGTGCAGCACCATTCTCAGTGCTGTGGAGCCTCTCTGGCTACCTCTACCTACTGGCCCTCCACCGTATCTCCGCCAGCGATGCCAGTGCGGTTCTCTGCTGCAGCCAGGCCTTCATCTTCCTCCTGTCCTGGATCGGGCTGAAGGACCGTTTCATGGGAGTAAGGGTAAGAGCGTTTTCAGTTGACCTCATGTGCTTTCTGATTAGCTGCTTTAGAGATCTAACGATGACAACAGAATACAAAGCTTTAGGCTGATAATCGTACAGATAGAAGATTGCAGTATCGGGACTTTCATTGTCTCTGTGACCTTGAATTTTGAAGTTCCTCTTTGTGTCAAATTGCACTTAAAGTAAATAAAATATGAGTACTGTATGATGCATTGCTTGTTTAATGACAATTGACATTTGACCTTCAAAACGAAATGATTCTGTGTTTATATTTGTACTAAATTTAAAGCATGTGCACCAAGATACTCCTTCAAACTTTGAGAATTGCATTTTTATGGTCACAATGGCCATGAGCTTTGACATCTAAAATGCAGTGTGAAAGAATATTTACACTAAATTTTTACAGCACACACCTTGGTATTCCTGTCATATTGTGCATAGGCATATAATTAATAGTCTTCTGTAGTATATTCCATGGGTTAATTACTAATGATAGAAAACCTCTGGGAAGGACAGCTTTGCTCCACTTTATGTAAGGTACTCTCAGGAATTAGTTACTTTAGACTTCTTCAGAGTAGTTTACGTCGGAACGACGTGGAATGTAGAGCTACAAATGTGAAGTTTCGTAAAGCTTTGCATTCCTGTAATTCTACTGATCACACATTTTACTATTGTTAATACCATAAGGTAACATGGTTCTACATGTAAGACTTAATGAAGTGGGCTTACTACTTATGTATTCCTTACTTAAAATGCTTTCAACAGTTACTGTACTTCATTTTACTGTGCTACTGAAGATACAGTATCAGGATTTCTTTATGACTAATTCCTCCCAAAGGGCTAAGCATCTGAAGTCAGTGATGCTTACTCATGTGTCTGAACAGATTGTGGCTGCCATCTTGTCCATTACTGGGATTGTGATGATGGCATATGCTGACGGTTTCCATAGTGACTCAATAACTGGTGTAGCACTTGGAGTGGGTTCTGCCTCCACATCTGCCTTGTACAAGGTCACTCTTTCTCTTTGCCATGCACACACACTTTAAAACGCACACATACACACACAGTTTGCCCTCATCACTGAGATTTTACAAGTTCAGTGCACTCACATTTACTCCTCTAAGTACAATTTTGGTGCAGGCTTTGCACACTACTCCATCGTCAACGGCACCCACCTCTTCCACTTCAGGTGCTATTCAGGAAGCGTGTGGGAGAGTTCCGCCCCGGTCCTGCCAGTGTGCTGCTGTCATGCGTGGGGCTGTTCAGCTGCGTTCTACACTCCTGGGTGTGTGTTCTGCTCTACCTCACACACGTGGAGTACTGGCCGCCTTCTCAGGCCATGCCTTGGAAGACAATCTGTGTGATGGCGTCACTGTTAATGGGTAATGTAGCTATCTACTTCTGTATAGACAAGACGAAATTCATAGTGCCTCTCATATGTAGAAGCAGTTCAGATAAGAATAAAAAAAGTCTTATGTACTTTAAATTATATCAAGAAAGATGCAAAGGAAATTATTCAAAATAAAAGCATGAAAGAATAAATAAGACAAATATTATATGCAGTCCAGAGCATAGTCCATAATGTCCCCTTATAGTCCAGTATAGTCCACCACATAAACATGCCATGTAATATGTTGATAAGGTTATACTCTAGCCTTTTTTGGTCTAGTTTTCTCTAAACTGTTTTGTTTTGTCCTTTTGTCTTGGTCTGAACTAGCTTTCAATGTAATGGTGAACCTAGGGGTTGCACTAACGTACCCCTGCCTCATCTCACTTGGGGTCCTTCTGAGTATCCCGGCAAGCACAGGTAGTACACCATCATTAAGATTCCTATATTGTTAAAGATCACCAAACGTGGTCAGTAGAAAATAACGTGAAAATAATAAAATAATAAAATAAAATGTTGCTAACTCCTTTTAGGTACTGTATTTCACATTTAGATACAGCAAGAACATTAGCTGCTGGTCTGCAATCCAGTCAATGTTTGGTTACATTTTCTTGTTGGTTACATTTTCTTCTCAACTGTCAGCACTAGGTGACCTCAAGCAACAGGACTATACATTTATATTTATTTATTTCTCTTAAATAAATATATACACAAATGAACATATACACATTCCTTCACATCTCCGAACTTTGCACATACCACAGATATTTCCAAGTGCTTGTAATTATGCTGACATACTGTACATATACCCCAAAGGTCATTCAGTCAACATGATGTTAGCTGTTCATGCAGCAGTCAGACTGCAAAGATATTTGCTCTAGGCTTCTATACTCTTTGGCAACTAAGCCCTTCAGACATAAAGCAGACAAGACACAGATAATTATAGGATTTAATTGTTTTGATCATTGTTCTGCCATGACAGGCACAGTCACTTATTACAGTACAACTTACTTACATTCACAATGTCAGCATCACTTTTGTATGCTTGATGTTCTCAGAGCTCTTGCCAGTTAGAAAATGTTGACCCCTGAGTTTCTTGCTCTGTCTTTCATTCTCATTATTTCTATAAGTATGATTTTCTTGAGTTAGCACCAGTGTGTGGTCAGTTTTTCATGTCAGTAGCCAAGATGGAAATATTTCCCAATAGAACAATTCTGGCATATCATACATATTTCCCCTGCTGTACATACATACAGTATCCTAAATACATGCAAGGTTCCTGGCAGATTTTTTTTGTCCAAAGCATTGAGCAGTGATAAACAAACACACACACATATACACACAGTGCTTGCATGCAGCCATACTGGTGAAAATGCAAACTACAAAAACACGTCTGTTTTCTCTACTTTCCACAGCGGTAGACATTTTAGTCACCTCCTCAGTGTCCCAGTTAAGCCAAGTGAGAATAGCTGCAGCAGGCATCATTGCAGCAGGCTATGTGATGATGTTGCTTCCTGAAAACTGGGATGAAAATACCCTGCGCTGGCTCGGGAAGCTTTGGCATGGAAGCTGGAGAGAAGACAGTGTGATTGTGGAGGAGCTCACGGTGGACAGTGCTGGAGCGACACGGACAAAACCAAGAACTGCCGGAATTGCAGCACTGTCATGATTTCAGTTTGGTTTGTATGATAGTAGGAAATCATTGGGATTGTGTACAGATTGATGTTATTCCAAAATGTATATACTTTATTTATTAATTTATTTATTTTAACGACTGACTGAACTTTTTGACCAGTGCTTCAGGCAATTAATGCATGCATGCTTTACCAAGTCTATTGAAATATTTCTATACATTGCTTATCAGATAGGGTAGGATAGGGGATGGTCGGACAATTCAAAGCACTTTTTAGAAAAAACTGTAAGCTACTGAAAATGGAGGACATGAAGTTGCCTTTAGGGAACCAAGGATATTCGTTTCTCCTGTTAACCTTATTCAAATAATCAATTTTAGCTTCATTTTTATTTTATTTTATCAGTGTTAGCTTCAAAGAAAAAGGTGACAAATTGTGTTATACTTGTCTTATACTTCACCAGGGACAGAGCACTAAAATCAGTGGCTGTCCATAAAAATCAGATACGTTAATTTAGGTGAAACTGTATAAGGCTTATAATTTTTCCTATAACCGACTCACCTAACGAGACTATGCAGATCTAATTTCACCCAGGTGTCATTTTTTGCTAGATTAGGCTATTGTATCTAATTTCAGCAAGCTGTATGTTTCCAGGATGAACCAGAATAAATAGATGTCACCGTTATATACATTACATACATACATTAGGTGCATCAGGCTGCAGTTAGGGCATCTTTTGTGTGAGCGATTGGAGGTGTGGCTTGAGGATAGTCAAGGTAGTAGTTACTGTAAGGTAGTCAAATGCTTGTGTGTTGTGTGAAAGTTGCATACTGAATATGTGTTGGTTACTTTGGACAAATAATGAGCCTGTTAATCATAACCAAATTTGCACAAAATGTACTAAGAAAGCATGATATTTTCCCAGGTTGTTCATGATGACATAAGATGTAATTTAAAGGGATAGTTCGGTTTTTAACACATTGGGCCCCTTTCACAGGTTGTCTAAAATGAAATAAAGTGGTTGACACCAAAATCTTGATGATGGCTCCTGTCTCGGCTATTTGGGAAATATAGAATTGCCTCTGCCTGCCTTTAAAGCCTCTATGTGTAGGATCGTATCAGAATTCCCCATCTATCGGCGAAGTGGTATACAGCATACGTTTGAATAAAATGTATTAGCCCTCCCCTTCCCACAATCCTAATTTCTTGCTACGGAGGCCGAACGCTCGCTCGCTCGCTCGCTCTTATCTCAGTTTCTGCTACTCAGTCTCTGAGCGGAAACGCGAAAGGCGGAGCTGAATATACGATACTGCTCTCCCAGTACTTTTGAAAATGGCGGCGCAAAATGGATATTCTTCTTTGGTCCCCAGCCATATCTATATATAAATGGAAATTACCAAGTTTACCGGAAGACTACAATTTATTCATGGAGGTAATTACCATCGTTTTACATTATATTTTTAAAATAAAAAATATATTTTTAATAAAAGGCGAAGATAAATAGAAGATAAATGCTACACATAGAGGCTTTAAAATGGCTAGCAATGGGCATGTGTTGTTTCTATCCTTAAAACACTGGTTTTAAAAAAAGTGCTACTGATGGAGTGATTAGTGGCGCTTGCTGATGTTCCAACCCAAGTATCGTAGCAAAATACAGTTACTGTCATGTTTTATTTGCCATTTTGTAAGTCCCATAGGGATCTATTTGCTCCTTCATATAAACAAAGTGCCAAATAAAAAATGACGGAAGCACTTATTTCGCTACGATACATGTTTTGGAACATCATTGAGCACCACTAACCACTTGGTGAGTAGCGCTTTTTTAAAACCAGTGTTCTAAGGATAGAAACAACACATACCCATTGCTAGCCATTTTGAAGGCAGGTAGAGGCGATTCTACATTTCCCAAATAGCCGAGACAGAAGCAATCGTCAAAATTTCGATGTCAACCACTTTATTGCATTTTAGACAACCTGTGAAAGGGGCTTAATGTGTTAAAAACCGAACTATCCCTTTAAGGCATTCTTAGTTTGACTTTTGGGGTCAGCAAGAGGTCATCAACCTCCGGCATATGATTTCTATGCATGGAACAAGTGTACTTTAGGATTTAATAGTGACAGAAATGTGAAATAAATATGTATTTCCATCTTTACGAGCAAAAGAAACTCATTTTGTAATTCCAACAGGGCAAAAAGCAAGTCAATCAAGGGGCAATGACTACGATTTGAGACAAAAAAGAAATCAAGCTAAAATTCTGAAGAATCTCATAATGATTAATGATGAGTAATGATATTTTGCATCATTTTGTACTGTTTAGTTCAAGTTGGCTCAGATCAACATTTTTGCAGTTAGAAACAATATAATTGTTTCAATGTGGGATACACAAAACCATATATAATTAAATATATTAATCTGTTAGTAAACACCCCTATCTTAACATTTCTTTCCAAAATGGCATGCCCAAATTAAATGTATGACAGTTCCAGAGTTCAGAACACAGGTTTTGTTTTCCATCCAATTGAAATATCAATAAACTGAAAAATAATATATTGATCCAGCCAAATTCAGATAAAATATCATATCATTAAAGCTAATAGTGGTTTGAAATAAGCCGTTTTAGAATGTGTGTACCAGATGTGGGGACCAAAATTATATAAATATTAAATATTTTTTTAAAGATCCATTCCGGCAATAAATAAATCACCACTCTTTTATTAAGTCATGGATAGCCAAATCAGGTTTGTCTTAAATTCAATGCACACAATACAACAAAACCCCACTGTGGAGGTTCAGGGTCGTCCACTGCTCCAATAGTTTGCTTTGATCTTATTCTAATAAACTGCTATGGTCTTTGCTCTACCTGGTTCTTCTCCTGCAGGGGTCTCCAATGGGTAACTCAGAGCTACCAGTAGTTTGCCACCTGCTGAAGAGAAACTTTCCTTAGGGTATGGAAGAGAATGTGAAATAAACCTCACAAGGTATTAAACTGCAATTGAATTAAAACATGCTAATCTGTTACATAATTAGCCCCATTTACTGCACTCTGATGAGAGTTGATGTTGGTAGTGCACATCAGATTTGACTTTAGCTACAATTATGAATAGGTGCCACTAAAAAGTCATAGTTTTTTCTCCCCACAAATTTAAATGATGCTTTAGACTGCACTGTGAGTGTATAGAATGGCACAGGCTGTAAAAGTTAATGTATTTCCCGGACTGTGAGTATAGATGTAAAATAGTAACAGAGTAGCTCTCAGTCATGTTGAGGACCCTAAGTTGTTCTATTTTTTTCCTAGCTTTTCTGGTCATAATGTGGAATGTTGCTGGGTATTTTTCTGTTTCTGCATGTATCTGGGTCAATTTGACCTAAACAATTTCTGAAGATTGGGATGTGCACTGAATTAATTTTATTCCATTAACATGTTTATTTATTTTACCAAGGCAATAAAGTATCAAGCCAAAGAACATATTGTTTACATGTTCTTTATCTAAAAAATCAAATTAATCAGATTAATGGCTGAGACCACAGTAAAAAAAAAAAAAAGTATAAAGCTAAAGTATAAAGCTCTGCTTACAGATTAGATGGACATCGTATCTGCCCACAAAAAAAGCAAATGTATGCCGATTGAGGGATAAAACTTTCAGGCTGTTTCAGGCTTAACTTTGAATCTATTTTTAGTAAAATCTTTCCCTTCACAGAATTACATAAGCTCAGTTCAGGGAGGCCTGTTGGCTATAAATAATGCATAAAAGGTCATTATTTGTATTCATATGTTGAGAAGCACATTATAATTACAACATTAGATGTACAAGTTATACATGCACCAGACATTTTTGACTTGAACAACAATTTCACTGGTTCACTGGATAACCTACCCCTATACAAGATGTTTTCAGGCAACACATCAAAAGAGTAATGTGCAGGGCACTTTTCCTTGGTTGCTTGACCACATTGGAAGAGTGCCTAAGACTGGGGGTGGATTGACATGGATGCTGGGCTGAAGTATCACAGTCTTGCAGTGAGTTTAGTTGGGAAAGGGCTGTATTGGGCACTATAAATTCAAACTGTTGACCTTATTGACCTCTGTGGGGTATTATCAGAAAGGAGTTTCTCATGCCCACACATATGGAAATAAATATTTCTATTCCCTTTATGTATACATCTTTAATCCATCTGCTGAATATAGGCCTAAACAGGTGTGCATTTGCATTTTATGCTATTTGAGTTTATAGTGGGATTGGCATTTCTATTTTCTGTTATGTTGTTCTCTATATCAGGTAAATATTTACAGTGTTTCTTGTGTCTGACCACTGGTACTAAAATTTGACCTACATTAGCCTAGTTGTTCCTTTCAGGCATACTCTGAAATAGCGTCACCCAGAGGCCTTGAAGTAAACAACACAACTGCAAGGCGGGAGTTGCTGCACAGAGGGCGAGGTTTGAAGGCTGGGACCAAGACAAAAGAATACGTTGGCTAACAAAGCTAGAACTCATTGTAGAACGCAACATACCATAACATATAGGTCAGAACTAGATTTTAAAGCGGGTTAGCCAGATCAGGGCAGGCTTCATCAAACGCCTGTATCGTTATTCGGTTAAGTTCTGTATGTGTACGTTAGCTTTTTAAAGCGAGATGAGGACAAAAATATAAACAAACAGTTGGAACAGTAAGGTAAGATAACAAAGTTAAAACTAACTGTACTCTATCGGATATGGGGACAGCCTTGTGAATTTTATTCTGCAAGAAAGAACGTTCTTCTGTTGGATAGCTGTCATAGAACAATGATGATTTCCAGGACATTGTCGCTTCCTTAACACAATGTATCCTTGTAGACACTAGGCCTAGGTAGCGCAATTCAGTGTGTTTAACCATATTCCAAACAATTGTTGGCTACACTATTTGAATATCAATTGTATCCCATTATTCCAAAGACAGCTTATCATAGACTATATTCAGTTGCTTAATAATTTTAATACAGTCTCTGCACTGTTTTATTTTTTCAGCCTTGAAATGAACGGTTTCCAGGCTAGTCCACCAGAATGTCCTGCAGGAAGCGTCTGTTCGATCGAGGGGTTGCCCCCTCTGCCGAAGGGTCTAAGCGGTATCCTCAACTCTAGCGGCGGCTCATGGCGGGACATAGAGAAAGTGTACAGCAAGAGGACACGCATTCAGGCCGACATCAGCAAGTCCCGGGTGAGCGACTCCCTTGGTCGTAAACCCGCAAGCCTGGATGCAGCATTGGCTATGCTGCGGAAAGAAATGGTAAGCGAAATAGTCCAAACAAAGTGCAATTTCTTTGTGCCTTAACTAGGCTAGATAATAAAATAACTGCACCAACAGAAATGTTCAGTTCTGCAATTGCCTTGAGATTTTGGAAAGGTATAGTCTGTCCCTAGACTTGTTGGTTGTCATATATAATAAGAGCTACATTAACACCCTTTTCCTTTTTTATAGGTCGGCTTAAGGCAGTTGGATATGTCTTTACTTTGCCAACTGTGGTCACTCTATGAGTCCATTCAGGAGTACAAGGGTGCCTTCCAAGACATCTCGTCCTCTTTGCTATCTGAGAGCTCCTTTACCACTGAAAATGGTTATTCTGACGATGAAGAAGATGATGAAGAGGAGGGGGCTGAAGGAGGAAGAGAATCTCATGATGCTGCTCGCTCTTTGCCTCAACCAGCCCAGAACTCTCGTGACCAGTGGATAAAAGATTCCTTCCATATCCCCATATAAATTGGTCAATTTAACACTAAACCCTTATAGTTTCCTCTGTATTTGGGATTTATAGTGGCCTATGTTAAATCAGCTTGTTTGCTCTTAATCTACATATGAAAGCTCATTCAGCTACACAGTGTGTCCATGGTTTTGTAAGTACACTAAAATGAAGGAAAGGAAGCTTTTGTTTTTGCTTTCCCCTAAAGCCTGAAATGCCGGATGAGGAAGAAAAGCAGGAAAAAGGAAATGACGAGGAAAAGTGGGAAGGTGATCACAGTTTTGCCGCATGTACCTGGTTTAGCCTTTGCTCTAACCAAATGTGGGTCAAGATATCCCTAATATATACAGTATTTTAATCTGACTTTGTATTAAGTTATAATTACCACTTTATAAATGTAAAGATTCAACATAAGCTCTTATCCACTCTAGTAGAACCATGTTATAGTTTTGCCTTTTATATGAAATTGAATGTTGGGCTATGTTCTAAATGAGTCCATACATTACATATGAATGTATTGTGAATATATGATTGCATACAAAACCGTTTATTCTAAACAAGATTTTGGTATGTTTAATTTGTTTTTGTTGGTTGGGATATTCTTTATGTATGGGTGATCATATATAGTTTTTCTTGAGCAAAAAATTTTATACCTCTGTAAGCAAAATATAAGATTCCAAAAGATGGTGAAGTTTTAAAATTTCCAAAGAAAAATATATTTTTTGTGCTTTAATATTCAAATAGTCACTGATGTTATTACACTTGTTTGTAGATTCTGTGTCAGATGACGTAGGCGTAATTTTCAGTAGCAGAGGCTTTGCAGCCTAGATCTCTGTCTATACTCACACTCCACTGAGAGTTTGGGCTTGTGCCCATTCTATGATGTCTCACCCCCTCTCCTGGTTTTTGCCAGTATAAACAACTCAATCCAGCCCAACATGAGCTTATTAGGCAATGTTGTGTGCTCTTCTCCTGGGGGAGAGAGAATGGAGGAGCGTGTGTTGTTGGGGTGGAGCGTTGTTACAGCTTTTTCAATGAGTCCTTATTAGAGCCAGAATTATCGGAAGGGTTAGTATGACAAAGCCTTCTTGTAGATAGGAACTGAGTTTAGGCAGGGCACCTGTTAAGTGTCTCTAGTCTGTAAGTTCCCAGTCTGGGGGTAAAAATAGGCCCTGGGGCTCTCAGTGTGAATATCCTACACCAGCCACACAAGAGTTTGTGAGAGACACAACAAAATGTCCTAACAAAACATCCTCAACAAGCTTGAACGTATTGTGTAACAGCATGGCTTTCTTGTGTTTTTAAGACATTTGCTTCCATTATCTTTTCTTACTGAAGACCCTGAAAGATTCTAATTCATATAAAAAACGTTCACCCTTTTACAGGCACCATTGGTTAGTTCATGTTTGCTCTTCACATGATTGTCAGGTGAGGATGTCCAAGTAAAAAGGGCAAAACAGGAAATGGGGGCCTAGGGACCTCTGAGCTTACAGGAAGTCTGGATGTGCACTAACCCCCTGCCTCTCACATCTATACAAATCCTACACAATGCTTGCAGACCTTGTGTTCCATGTGTACCTTCCATATATATGTTGGCATGGGGGCGGAGTGGGGAAGGGGACACAGACATGAGAAACTTAGGTTTTAGGAAATCAGTAGCCCATAAGCTAAATTATATCAACCCTTACTTTACGTAACCCGTGCCTGAACACAGCACTTGTGCCAATTTCAGTAGACATTCATAGCCTGACAGATCTATTACTGTGCTTTTTTGTGTATTTTGTGTTTTCAACTGATGTTAGAAAATAAACAAATGGATTGAGTTTCCTCTTGAATGTTGATGCCCTGTTTGGCCTAGGTCCTCTATGTCAGATACCAGCCCGGAGGGCACAAGGAATTGTTTCCTAGCCATAGCATAAGAGTAAATTGTCCTACCTTGAATGAGTCAGAGACAGTTACAGGTTCTGTCATGATTTTCACCTCCATCTAAGTATTTACACACACACACACACACACACAGAGGTAGGGCTGGGTTTGGAAACTTTGCCTCAAATCCTAAAAAACACAAGCTTCCAAGTGTTCCAATAGACAAGAATAGCCAGAGAGGAGAATGACTGAAAACTTCTTAACCTTTAGTTTTAGGCCTACCATTATTCGTTGAAATGTTTGAACAATCTGATAAGCCAGTAAAGATATTGCAAAAGATGTTCTTTTAACTCAAACAATAAGTAAAAACAGCTTTCCGGAAGGATCAACATAGATATACAAAAAATCCAAAGCACATGGTCCAGGTTCTAGATTGTGAGCCAGATCCAAATTGTGAGTTTGCTGTCCTCCACCCTACCCATACCAGCCATCACTCCAAACCCAAATATACCCTGCTTAGGCCAGCTGCCTCTGTCTATCCTTTCTGTCTTCCTATCCTAAAAATAGCATCAATGTGGTTCGGAACAAGCCCTTAGTCCATTTCTCTGCCCTTCATTGTAATGAATTACCAAGTGGTCAAAATAAGATATTATTTGTTTCCTTCTTGTAAAACATTAAACTTGTAGGGACATAATGAGAAATATCTAAGTAATCATGGTGACGCCATGCTCTCTTGTCTGGGCATACCCCAACACCTGAGGCAGGACTCATTAGCCTATACTTTGCAGGTAAATTGTTGACTCATCACTTTTTGTGACAAAAACAAACGTCATCAGTCACACCTTTTGTTCTTGTACTATATTTGCTTAATATTATTGGGCCTATTATTGTTGTTATAATAATATACTATTTAGCATTTTTGGATATGATATACCTTCAAAAGCAGCGTTAAATAACATGTCAGAGGTTTATGCGGGTGAGGTAGGCTAACTAATGCACTGAACTACGAACTCATCTCAAAGTCTAGTTTGTATGCACTTCCGATTAGGGCAGTAGCTAGATAGCACGACAACTGTGCCTCATCACCGACGTTTAGAATGCCTCCCTCTTGTCATCCAGAAGTAGCCTCGTCCACTCAGACGTAGAAATAATAATATGCATGTGCATGTAGTTGTACACAAGGAGTGCTCGTTCGTTTAGTTAGGATGGCTTAATGTCATAGTAATCAACATTTATTTTCGCTGCGTTACAACCTGGATTTAGTGTTGAAGTAATCGCGTTTATCTATTAAGACAGGCAGTGGTTAATTAGATTTTTTCCAGACTACTGGAATTATTAAACACGCTCACATGTTGAGACGTCAAAGCAGACTTGGAACATCTTCAAATCGATACCGTTGTTTCCGCACATGGGACATGAAGACGATGGCGACAGTGGAACTTTACTATTGGCTCTTAACTTTTTGGAAGTTTTGATTAACGGCTGTTTTTTAGGACACTTCATAAGAAGTCGATCGAAGACGTTGACGCAAGTCTTTTCTTTCCCATCGTCGCAGTTTGTGTGCTCATTTGAACTGAGGGAAGCAGAAGAGTTTAATACCCTCATTTCGCCTTGTAAATAAACGATGACTTCTGTATGGAAAAGATTACAGCGCCACGGCAAAAAAGCTACCAAATTTCAATTTGTCGCGTCTTATCAAGAACTTGTTTTGGAATGTACAAAAAAATGGTAAGTGTCTGTTTAATGCATGGTACCTCTGTGCAATGCAACGTATTAGCATGACATTTAATTTAGGAAATTCCCTGTCCCCTCTTAAGGATGTTATTAAATGTGTAGACTACGTTGTCGTGTGTCTTCGAGACAGGCTAAATGCAGATTTAGTTATGTAAGGAATAGTGGACCCCCTTCAGTGAATAAACCTACCGTTTTTTGACCCACTTGACATTTGGCAAGAGGGTAGCCCGTTACCCATGAATATCGCACTTCCGTGTCATTTTTTTAAGCAAATTCGTTGAGTTCAACTCCCGCGTTGTAAGCTACTGCGGTATTAGTTTCCCTCAGTTTAACTGCAGTAGGCTACCCCAGCCTACAGTATTAGGCATATTGCATGTAATATTATGGACGCGAAAACCGCATTCATGAAAAATACTACAATAATACTGCACAAATAATACCATTGTAGCCTACTGTACATCGCAATATTATGGACCGAAAACACTGCATTACTGCATAGTTTTCCAGTAACACAATGTATGGGACAGGTTAAACACTGATACACAGGTTTGGATGTGACGTCTAGATGGTGATAATGACCTTAGTTCAATAATGAAGTGTTCTGTAAAAGTGTGAAAGCTAGTCATTGTAAATCACCTTATATGACCCACTCACGACTTTTTAGCAGTTTGAAGAATTATTGTGCTAAGGTCATCATTAACCGCTTTGTTTTATTCCAAAGGTCAGGTCTTACAGTTTTAAAATAGCCACATCCTCGATTGTGTGAATGTGATCGACTTCATCAGACTGCCGGTGATGAAGCAAAGTCTCTGTTCATGAGTGTAGTTTGAAGGTAGGGTCTCCAAGGAACATGAAAACCATAGAGTTTAAAGTAGGCCTTAGCTCCATTTTACATGGAGCCATTCATAAGCTGGGACAGTTTACAGCCAAGCACATGTTGTTTTTTTTACCATACAAGCCAGTTGGAGCTAGGGTAGCTTAGAATTATTTAATTTGTTGAAGTGTTATTATGCCTCCTAAGGTCAAGACAATAAAGGTATTTTTTTCTTATGCAATGTCCTTTCCCTGCCATAACCTTTTTTGTACTTTGATTCTTTATAACCTTTCTTGTGCTTTGATTGAATACCGGTAGTTCTGTTTTGGCCATATATTGTTTTGCATTAAACAAAACAGCTTTGTAAAAATAATTTTGAAATACATGTGGTCATACAGAGTGGGTTTCAAAGAACTATCTGTTCCTCAAGCCAGAGGTTATGTCACACTAATCATCGTTATCATGGACAATTTTGTCTGGCTGTTGTTCCATGTGTTATCTTGTATCCTTGCAACACATAGGCAGTTCAAAAGTGCAATTGTATCTTACGCCATTATCTATAGATTTTTATTGATGGCCCACTAAGCAACATTTTTCAGTTAATTAATCCGTTTCATACTATTTAGGATGCTAACATGAGTCATTACACGGCGAACGAACGATGTACAATGCGCCATTGTGGCCTACAATGGTAGATACAGCGTTTGCAATGTTCAACAGCAGCGGTCCGCCTCCAATAGAATGCAGTGCAATACAATGCAATACAGCGGTCTTTAGAGGGAGCTCGTGAGAGAAAAAAACAGAATGTTGCTTAGCCCTGCTTTAAAGAGATGTTATTTTGGACATGCTTTGTATAGATGTCATTAAGAAATGTTTACTCTACTTTCGGTGTTATTCTAAATTAATTTAATTTCACACACTCACTTCTGCAATTTCTTAGAGCTTACAATAGGTGCAGTAATAGTAGATCCTCTAGCCTAAATATTATGCATCATAAAACTTAGGAAAAGACTTATGTCCACTTGTCAAAGACATGAGCCACACTAGCCTATCATTAAATTAGAGGCGTGCGCTCATGACTTACAACAGCTGAAATATGACGCAGCAGACCGTTTATGATCTGGGTCATGCCTCCATGATCTGGATTTCCCAGTGTCTCTCTCTCTCTCTCTGTGCGTTTGTCTCTCTATTTCTGTGTGTGTCCACATGTGTGTTACACAGAGGGGGCTTCCAAACAGTCAGCTCCAAATGCTTCTGCCACTCACTCAGTTAATCTGCCTGTTTTTTATCTAGGTGAAGTTGCAGCCAACATCCATCCACCCCACATGCCCTGTCCTCTCACTGTCTATGTCGTTGCTATTACCAGACTGCAACCCGAGACAGGGCTGGCATTGGCTTGGCTTGGCTCCCTAGGGCCTGCCTCTACCAGTTAGTTCTCGATGACTGTTCCTTGAGTTATTTCCTACAGCCCTGCCATGTCATATGTCCAAGTAGCACAAATAACTTCTCATCACCCCAAGCTGTATGGAGCAGAGAAAACCGAGTTGTAAGGCTTTGGAGGGTGTGTCACATGCTTCCCACATCAGGCTTCCCACTTTTTCGAGCAGAGGAATCAAATATTCCAGAAATTTCTTAGATTCATATTTTCTAGATATATTATCTTGGATTCATCTTAGATTAATTTATTCTTAGATTCATATTTTCTAGATATAGATCTGAGAAAGTAATTCATTAACTTTATTGCTGGTTAATGTGTTAATTAAAGGATTTCAAACCGTTCAAGAGAAATGGTATCTTGCTTTGACAACCAAAACAAGGTTTTAACCTCCAAAACAGCACAGGTCTCATTGACCACATGTAAATCTGCCAAACATTTATGACTCTCGGCATTACAGGAACTAGGTGTTAGCAAAGAGCTGTCACTCATACTCTACTGCAACTTTGCTTTCCCACCTAACATAGGATTTTAAGGCCTTGACATCTTCGTCAGTGTAACATGTGGGAACAAAGTTGACATTAATGTCAAGTCTAAGTCGACCAGAAATAAGCAGTTGACCTGTAACCATTATTTTTTTTGTTTATGGCTGAGCAGGTTCTGTTTGCATGCGGGCCATCAGGGCAAAACAGAAATGCTGGACTAGCCCAGTTATGGGGGAGGTTAATGTGACTGTGTTTACACATGATTGTATTTGGGTACATGTGTATGAGTGGGAAACAATTAAGTATCTCTGTGTCAGTGTCACTGTAAAGTATTTGATATTTTTTCCTGTGAACAACAATTGGAAAAGGCCATGTGTCCGCTCCAAAAGAAAGCCAGTCGTCTATCACTGAACACTGTGAGTTACAGATATTAGTTTTAGCCCGTGTGTGTGTGTGTGTACCTCTCAAGAGTCCCACACCCTCAAAGGGTGAAAAACAAAAACGTCACGTGTTGCGTGTCGGTGTTTCCTGCCATTCTTAAGCAGGCATGGAGGTCAGGAGTTGACCCTGGCATAGGTACACAACTCCCTTTGATTTGAGCTCAGTTCCATGGAAACCCCCCATCAAGTCCTCCAGAAAAGCAAAAATACGTTTGACAAAGAATAGTGTAATTATTCATGTTGTCAAAACATTAGCTCATTGTAGTAGTACTCAGAGCAGTAACTATATACTATAACTATACTCTCTCTCTCTCTCTATATATATATATATATATATATGTGTGTGTGTGTGTGTGTGTGTTATTACAGTTGACTGTGGTAATATCTCTTGTACACTCACTACTGTTTAAACGTATGCCAACTTATGCAGATACATCAGTGAACCAGACTTTCTTTATGTGCACCTACGCCTAGAGACTGTCAGCCAAGCCCTAGGATACATCCTGAGTCATATCTCTCAGACACAGACTTGTTTGCATGGCTTAAACACTGGGCTTGTCATTTAAGTGTGTGTGTGTGTGTGTGTGTGTGTGTGTGTGTGTCGAGGTTTTCCTGAACATCACATGACCAAGACATGGGTTTATCTTAGCAGATCTGGGTTGTGGTTCCCTTTTAAAATGAAAAGAAAAACTGCTAGGCCTATTCTTTAGTCAATCTTTACCAATGTGACTGAACAGAAAAGGAGATTATAAAAAGTATGCCGTTTCATTTCATAGTTTGATGTCATAGCCTACATTGCAGTATTCTTATACTTAAAGTTTTAAATAACTAGAACAAAATGCAGGTTGTAGAGACCATCTGTTGTGGTTGTTTGTGAAATTGCTTATTAGAGTAGTCATTTTCTAGTCTATTCCATGATTGCGTAAGTGCGTTCACAGCAGCATTTTGTTCGCTTCTGCTTTTTTGGTTTTACATCTTTTTATGAGTCACTCTCTCCTCTCCAAAAACTTTTTTTTTGGGATAGATTTTACTGGGCAGTGAGCTTCTGGGCCAAAGGAGTGTGTGAAACCATTATTCAGTGTGGTCTGGTTGTGTAGTGTGTTTTTAAAAGTAAATTAAATGCGTCATAAGTGGTGATTTTATCGTGAATTTGCATGACCTGTGTCACCATCATTCTTCCGTTACAGCACATGAAGCAGGAAAGTAAACACACGTGACTCCAGAACCAATGTGCTTTGAACTGATTTGAATATCTTGTAAATATTCTGCCAAATGACTGCTGCATTGTTGGTGCCTGAACTGGAAATAGTTGCGGTGGTATTGTTGTGATGACCTGACACTATGGCCAGTAAACATCTGCAGTATGAATGTCTGCTACAGGAATCAGTCAGATATGTGCTAAAGCAACACAAATGATAAGCCTCTACTCTACAGTGTTATTAAACAATAGGTGTTATTTGGAGAAAAACAAAACAAGCTCATGTGCTCATTGATAACACATGCTGCATGTGCTGTGCGTTTTTACCTGCAGGCAACCAGACAAGTTGCGTATTGTATGGACCAGAAGGAACAGACGGATTTGCTCCAAGGTATTAGAGCCCTACTGAGAATCTGGAAATAAAATGATGATGACATGACATGAAGTTTTAAAACCTTTCCAGTCATGTATTAACATTCCTAAAGCGAACTGTTGACATTAACTTTGATGCTAGTTGAAACCCTCAGTAAATAAAAAAATAGCATTTTGCAAAAATGGGGAAAAAAATGCTTTTCATATGCAACAGAGAGCACACTAATCCTACATGATTATGCTTCAGTGACCATCTTCCCTTCCCTCGTCTTACGTTGACTTCATAGCTTCATGGCTGGCAGCCGGGCATCAAGAATCCATACAGGGGCATGGTGGTCTGGCCTGTTCCTGAAAATGTGGACATCACTGTGACACTGTTCAAGGTATGCTGTCTTAGTATGCAGTCTTGTCTTCTGTACAACAGATCAGATTCGGGGCTGTTATTTATTTACTTTTTCTTTCAGGACCCGCATGCAGATGAATTTGAAGACAAGGACTGGACATTTGTCCTTGAGAATGTGAGTAAAGTTATATCTGAGAAATTCAATTCTTAAAATGAGTTCAGTGTTGAATAGTAAAAGAGATCTGAATGTTACATAACACACCTGCTAGTATCACATATGAATGTTGGATACCTTGATTGATAACACCTTGATATCTGTGATAACACTTGGAAGCCCTGTGTATGGTTATAAAACCTATTTATAATTGGTGTTGTGGCACAAAATGAAAGTGATCCTTCATCTATGAAAACACATCAGTCCAAAAGAATACCTAGTAACTTAGCAATGTATTTCCAATGGCATGCATAAGAGCCATTTGTACAATATGTGTATTTTGGCCGTCTGGCAGTCTGATGGTTCCTTCTGTGAATGTGTTGCCTATTGAATCCTTCTCCTTGACAGGAGTCCAAAGGTCACCGAAAGGTGCTGGCCTCAGCCGACCTCAACCTGAAGAGGTTCGCCAGCCCAACGCTGACACAGACGGACCTGACGCTGAAACTGAAGCCGCTGTCGGTGAAGGTGGTGGAGGCCACGCTGAAGCTCTCGCTCTCCTGCGTCTTCCTACGCGAAGGCAAAGCCACGTGAGTCCCATTACCACACTTCCCCTCAGGCCAGTGTGACCACAACAAAGCAGAGTAAACTGAAATAACAGAATAGGAGCAGTGTTTGAGGCTGGTCTGTGTGGTCTGTTCATATCACTGTCTTAAGGGCCTTTCTGACTAAATGAATTGCATGTCAGGACCGTAGCTGTGCACAGCAGGAAAGAGAGATCTTTCAAACTGACTTAGGGGTTTAATATGTTCCTCATTTGTAGTTGAAAGTTTCCAGCTGTTCCTGTTTCCAACCTTACTCAACAAACCTACAATAGGAAATTGTTGTATTGGTAAACATTGAAGCTTTATGTATAAGGGTTGCTAAAACTATGAGGTTTTTATAATCTTACTGTATTGCCAGTGGTATTAAGTTAAATGATGCATCTTTATAGGACTTTAAAGCAACGTGCTTCAAATAATAATACAGGCCCAATAGTTACTTCTTAGTTAGACTGAGCTAAAACCTTAATGATATTAGTTTACGCCAAAAACATAGTGCACTAATGTAGTACAGATTTTATTGCTGCATTTAAGACCCAAGAGTAAAGGACAGAGGTTTTCATACCCACAACTGTTGTGACTCCATGTTTGTCCAGCGATGATGACATGCAGAGTCTGGCCAGTCTGATGAGTGTGAAGCCGTCAGACATCGGCAACCTGGATGACTTCAATGAGAGCGATGAGGATGAGGAAAAGAGAGCTATAACTGGAGCCACCAGCAGTGCTGCAGGTACACACACACACACACACACACACACACACATACAAAAGCCTATCACATGAAGTGCATGTAACAGTGTTCACTAATTTTCCACTTTTCCGCTTTTGCTTTTCTATTTGCCTGTAATTCTTTATCTTTCAATCTTGATTCTTTTTCTGTTTTCTTCAATTTCTCTCTTCTCTTCATCTTTCTTTCTTTGGCTCCAGCACCTCCTCCGTCTGTGTGCCCACTACACAGCCATGAAAAGAAAGCTGCTTTTGTAAAGCCTCTCCCAATAGGTACTCTTACTCCAGGAAGTATAATATGTAGCATGCCTCCTCATTAGCAAAATGATATCCTTGGATTCCTAGTGTATGTCTACCATGGTCTTAGTATTTATTTAGTTTTCTCCTGTGAAATAAATACTCTATGGAATCCCAGGTATCATGGTCAGTGCTACAGTGACTCTAATTATCACCTTCATCTGAATTTTGAATCAGATATTCAATAGAAGTTCATTCAGAGTCCACTGGCTATTCATTTTTGTCATTTCTCTTACATACATAATACTGTATGTTTCATTCTCAATTGACATCCACTCTTTACATCTCAAAATTTATTTTCTTTTGTCCTTCATGTTTGCACCATATTTATATTTTCCTGTCCTTTCTTTTTCCTCTCTCCATCTCTTTCTTCTCTCTCTCTCTCCTTCTCTTTTATTCTTTCTCTCTTTCTCTCTCTTCCATTGTGTCTGTACAGTATCTCATCCTCTCCATGCTTTAGCCAATGAGAGAGAGAGGGTTTGCCGTGGTGCCCCTTCTCGTCTCCCTGGCACATTAACTAACCCCGACACTCCATTACGCACTCCACTGCCTGCCCCACCTTCACCCCGCGCCATCTCTGCCAACCGCGGCAGACCTCCACGCCCACTCAACCCTCCTGGGCAGTCAGCACGCCCATCCCCTGACTCCCACTCCAACACGGCTTCTTTTGGGGCTCAGCCCCCCACGCTGCCAAAAATCTTCCAGCCCCCCTCTGGCACAGGTATTCCCGGCTCAATTGTTATACTGTAGGCGGTGGTTCAGACTCCAGACAACACATAGCCCTGTTGTTTCATGTTTGTTGTTGGTTGCTGTCGGTATGTATAAGAATGACAGCCAATGCTAAATGATGAGTGCAGGGAAGTTTCATTTTCTTTTGTGCCTGCATCTTTTGTTGTTAGCTGTCAATTCACAAATACAGGTTATGTTGTACAGGACCAAATGTTGTTCTAACACCTAAAAAAACACTCGTCTGTCTCAAGCGACAGTGGGCTAACCCTATGGGCTGACTGACTTCATATTTGTACCCTCTAGACTGTTTAGATTACTCACTCCTCTTAGTCCTCCCAAATCCATGCTCTGGTCTCTTTCATCATCATTGTCTTGTAAACAGAATTCTATAATTACTGCTTTACTCTTCTTGCTTCTGCCTCCTTCACTCAGCCTTGTCTGCCCTCTCTTTCTCTCTCTCTCTCTCTCTCAGTCCCTGTTACTTTCCCACGGATGTCTCCAAAGCCTCAGACAGTCCCTGCTCTGGGCCCTGAGGCCCCTATTGGGGCCACGGCTGTGGCCCCCGACTATCCTCAGATCAGACCCTGCAGCTCCTCTCTCACTAAGTCCTCCTCACTTCCTCCTACTCATCCTCCCTCTCTTCCTACTGCCTCTTCCACTAAAGGTACTTTTGGGGTGAACACAAACAGTTTTGGTTTTGTTACATACAATGTTTAACATTTTGTTACATTTTAACATTTTAATAAATTGTTTTGCCTTACGTGTGTGAACATATGATCTAGATTTTAGCAAGTGTTATTAATAGAAAACAAACAAAAAAAAATTCTTTCTCACTTCCTGATCTTAGAATATAGTTTTCTACTTTTTCTTTCTTTTCTCCTTTTTTGACTTATTCCTTCTCTTTGATACCTGTGCCATCCCACTTGTGCAGCTCGCTCAAACAACTTCCATCCCAAGATAGTCCCTGCCCAGCGTCCCTCCTCCCCTTCCCTCTGCCCCCCACCCCCGTCTGATGCTCCCCTCTCGGAGCGCACTGTCTCCCTGGCCACCCTCTCTGAGAAAGCCCCCACCCTCCTGAAGATCCTCTCCTCTGGCCCTGAGCCAGGTATGAACACAATATACAGCGCTGTGAATATAATATAATATACGGTGCTGGTTTGGGCACTCCTTGATAAATAACAATTTTTTGGCATATTTTGTGCCATAAATGAATTAAAAACAAAAAAACATTATCATGGCATTGTGCAAAAGTTACAAGGTTTTAGACCTTAATCAGATCTTTACATCTGATGTAGGGAAAATGTCAAAACTGTCATTAGTAAATGTCATTTGGTGCGAATTTTAAAGCTTCACAAATACTTAAAGTCTTCACTAAGCACTATTGTCCTAATATGTCTTTGTGATCACATCAATTCCACTGTACATCATATAGTTAGGCCAACTAACATCATTCTCATTAAGTTACCTTTTCTCTCTCTCTCTTTTTTCCATGCATTCTCTATCTCTCTCTCTCTCCCTCTCTCCATCCCCAACCCAGCCATCCATTCAGTGCTGGTCACTCCGAGTGAGCAGAAGGCGAGCAGTGCCCCCTCCTGTGTCCCTCTCCCAGCGCAGGGTCCTGGCCCTGGCCTTCCCCCATCATTCTTCTGCCCCCCTTTCTCTGACCCAGTGGCCCCGGTCCCTTTACTAACCAGCCCTAACCTGGAGGCTCTCTGTGACCCCTCTTCCGCCTCCTCCTCCCCCTCTGCTTCTCCTGCATCGTCTCTGCTCTCACTCTCTCCTTGCTCCCCCTCACTGACCTCCTCAGACCCCTCCTCTCTGTCTCCTGTGCCCACTTCTGCCTCCACTCTTCCTGCTCCCCTGACACCTGTGCCCGTCTTGGCCACCCTGTCTGCCCCTGCCTCTGCTCCCTCTCCAGGGCTGCCCATCTCACCTCTTGCTACTATCTCAGCTCCACTCTTAACTACTCAAGCTCTTGATGCCTCTGCTTCTACTACTGCTGCTGCTGCTGCTGCTACCGTCTCCTCCTCCTCCTCTTCTCAGCCCAGACTTGGCCAGTCAGGTAATTCTGTAGCTGGGCTCCTCTTAGTGTGTAGTCAGCATGCTCTCCTTGCACATAAAAATGCTTATAGGCTGCAATTAATTATTGAATGCAGTGACTAATATCCCAGTGCATCAGAACCAAAATAAAATGTTCTGATACTCAGTCTTCATACATATGGAAAACAATATATATATATTACTTACATGTATAATTTCTATTTCCATCAAAATGCAACTTATGTATCAAGTAAACAAATCAAGCTAAAATCCAATTATAATAAAGTTTAGGCCACATTATTGTAGTATTAACACAATGAAATTGCAGTAGTTGTATACAGTAACAATAGCTGTGTACACTAGCAGTAGTGTTTGGTTGCAGTCTTTCTGTGGCTGTTTTCAAATGTGTTTAGTTGTACATACCTTATTATGTCCACAGTTGGTAACAAAAAATAATGAGGCCCTGTGTGAAGGGTGGTTCCATGTAACTGCAGTATTCTGCATTGATGCAACTTAAAAAATTGTGAAATCGTGCCACTGCTTAGCCCTTGAGCAAAGCACTTAACCCTATGTTGCTTGTTGCTCTGGGGGAAACTGACCCTGATGTAAAATAAATAGTTGAAAAAAAGTCACTTTGGCTAAAAGCATCTGCTAAATGTAAATATGCCCAGCAATCAAGAGTTTAATTGAACTATAATAAACTACTATTATATCAATAACATGAACATATTTTTCATCCTTTACTGTAGCTAAACAGCCACCCTTTGTTAATATTTAAAAAAAGAAACAAACTGACTTATCTGTTATACTGTACACATTTCCCAGACAAGTAGCGCCTGAGTATACCTAGTAATTTGTTCTGCATGTTTTTTGCAGAACCTTTAAGTTACTTCAGTACCCAAGTGCCCACAAACACGAATTTATAGCCACAGAAATAGTCAGAAACGAAACACATTTACTCTCTTTAGATAGGGATTCCAATGGCTTGTAAATTACGTCTCAGAGTGTGAGAGGAATGTGTGCTCTTTATTTTTCAGAGATGCACAGAGAACTAAGCACACTTAAAGAAGAGGAACAACCAGGTTCTTCAACATGTGGTGGGTTTTATTTTGTTGTTAATTTAAGTGTTTTTTAAATTGTGTCTTTTTGTGTTTTATAATGGATAAAATGTATTAATTAACTATAATGTGTAAATATTACAAGCAATATAAATATTGCTTGTGCTTAGGTAGCATATTTTGTTGGGATGTGTTATTTTTTTGCAGCATTATAAAAGAGAGCTGCATCTCAAGAACTGATTCCTTGTGAAATACAATAATGCTGAATTAGAGGCATGTTTTTTAAATGTTGCATAGATCACTCTCTTTTCAGTGAGCTGAGTTTGTGTTAACCTACTGCCTTCTGTCATTCCCAGACTCCAAAAGCTCTGACCCATGGATGAAGCCTGGAGGTCAGAGTTTGGAGGGAAGGCCTATAACTTTGAGCCGCGGACATGAACCTCAACGCTCACCTCGCTCCATTGGTGGCATCAATATTGCCAAACAGACCTCCTCATCCACGCCATCTCCCCCCAGTGCTGAGCAGGAAATGAGTGTGTCGCCGTCCGTGCACACCCATGTCACCATCGACGCAACCATAGAGTAAGTCTTGTCTCTCTGATGGGTCATCATAACATTGTTTTTTGAAGGAGCTGAGATGTGAAAAAAACATGAATATTATGCACAGGTAAGTGCATAATGCATTGATTGAGCATTAGGCTGATTTTCTAAATACATCAAATTCAAAAGAGATGCTTTTGGCAAATTAATAAATGAATGGCTGAAACAATTCCAATGGTCCTGTGATGCATGCCCTGGAATGACATCCATTACAGTAGGTTGCAGACAGGTTTAGTTTGGCTCACTGTTACACAATAAGCAGGTTAGGAAGAGTGCTTGGATGTAACAAGCCATCAACTTAAGAGGATTACAGAGCACTAATTTAGACACTGCAGACCAGTGCAACTAGACATACTTTTAGCCTGTGTGACCACCATACTTCAGTCCCTCAACTCACAATGCTTGCTGCAGCTGTTGCACTCTGACTTCTATTTTCACATCACTAACCCTGGCATGACAAGTCTCTTATTTTGGCATGAAGTTTCCGCTGCCTGTAGCTTCTACTGACAAACTTGCCAGTCCCCCTGCCTGCACACCTGCCCGCCTGCCTGCCCAGCCACACCCACGCGCATGTGTTCCACAAACGTTGAACTCTGACCCCAAGTATGTTTGTCCCTCAGCCTTGGGAAAGAAGCTTGTCTGGCGGCAGCTGAAGACCAGTCCCCGGCAGCCCTTATTACCACCACCAACAAAAATATCCAAATCCCTGCCATAGATGTCTTTGTGGCAGAGAGGCCACCGCTGGCCGAGGAGGAGCCTGACTTCAAAGAGCCGATTATAGACATATATAAGCCTGGTCAGCCAGTTAAAACTGATGCAAAGGTGTTGTGTCCTGACAAAACACACGTCGTAGAAAAATCTCCACTGGCTGAGCCAGAATCTGATCAAGACAACACTGATAGTAAGGTACTGGTAAGCCCAGGCCAGACTGGGGGCCAATCGGTAAGGCCAAACGCACAGGATAATATCAAAGTGAAATCTGACCTAGTAAAGGAGCCTGAAATTAATGCGGGAGTAAAGAAACTAGATAAATTGATCCCTGAGAGAGTAGACCTGAGTTCTGACACCAACAGATCAGATGAAGACAAGGAGAAGATGAAAAGTCTCTCGGCTGTTTCTCCTATTAAGCAGTCAAGCACCCCTGGTGCTGGGGTAGCATCCAGCCACCAGTTGGACATGGCTCCAGAGACAAACATCTCAAAAGAAAAAAGACCTCAATGGGTTGAGCAAATATTCCCTCCCAGCGAAGGCAAAGGCCCTAAGGACAGTGTTTACAAACAAGTACCTACCACTCTAGCCCAGTTTGACTCAAAGGTGGTGGAACACATAAATGCCAACGAGAACAAACGCATACAGGAGCTAAAACCTGGACTGGTGATGCAAGATATTGAACAGAAGAATGTAACAGATGGTACTCATAAGGAAAGGTAAGATCATCATTGCTTTAAAAGAGTCAGTCATTTGTTCAGACAAGCATAGGCTGTTATTTGAAAAAAAAGTCAGCATTAAAAAATTTGTAAATTAGGGTTTGATTTCCTGTACAGAATTGAGCATGCAGATGCTTCCACCACACTGAATCCCTCTCCTGTGTGTTTCACATAAACATTTCGCTGTGATAGATTTTTGGGTTAATGCTGTACATGTTTTAATGCCTTCTTTTATCCGTCCGTATTGTCTATTCCTTTGTCACACATATACAGACCCAAAGAATTGGTTTCAACTGTTGAGCTCTCTCAACTAACAAGCAAACATGGCTCTAACAAAAATGTGGAAGATTCACAAAAGAGTCCTGAGTTGGCCAGACAGGCAGCCCAAACAGAGCAGCCAAGTGAATCTCAAAACAAAGACGCCCATGCCAGCAATTTACCCAAGCCCCTGGACCTATTACCCTCTTCCTCAGAACCTACTACTGAGTGTGTACAGCAGCCCCCAGAACCTGCTAAGAGTGACATAACCATGCAAAAGATAACAAAAAACAAAACTGGAGCAGTCAATTTGGACATGCTAGCCACCAAGCAGGAAATAGTCCATTCTGAACGTCCTCTCTGGGCCGCCCTGGAAGAGAAGAGTAAGGAATCTGTGCCAGCAGAAGTAATTAGGGAGACTGTCCCCGACAAACTTCCTGATAGTAAACATGAGAGTTTAGATGTTGTCCCAGCTTCTGTACCAGAGATCATAGAACCCAGGTAAGGTCTGGCAGGTGACCCTTACATACATGTTGTGTTTGTTGCTGTGGCAGTTGTGCAGGATTTAGGCATCAGGGGATTGGGTGGTTTATTTTTGTCTGAATTCTCAATGAATTTAAAGTGTTTTTAAAATTCTTTTACATGCTAATGTTGTGTTCTGATTTACTCACATGGTTTTAATTACTAATGTCATTAGCAACTAGTAAGATGGTTAAATTTGACATTGCAAGACAACTCAAAAATGCCAAAAAGCCAAAAATGGTAAGTGAACTAACTTTGATGCCAGTATTATTGATGTTTTTGTTGCATCTCAGACCAATTAAATCCGAACCTACCCTATTATTTGGCCAAGAAGGAGAGGTCAGCAAGCTTGAGGGTGACATGAAAGATCTCACATCTACACCCTCTGCTCAACTGAAGATTGTGTCCCAGAAATCCAGTCAACTAAATACCTTGTCCTCTGGAGCGCTACCTCCTGACCCCGAAGCTAGTGCCAAGAGACCTAAGCTAGCACTGGAGAGACTCTTACCAGCCAGCACTAGTCCACCCTCTCCTGTAGAGGCAGAGAGTAGTGAGTCAGAGCCAGATGACTTGAAGCCTCTTCACATAGTGGAGACTCCCATTGAGGCAGAAAGACCTCTATGGGCCGCAGTGGAGGGCAGAGCCAAAGAGAAGGTCAGAACTTCTGAAGGCCCAAGCTCAGAGTTACTGGAGGATTCCAGTGCTTCCCCTGGAGGGGGGTGAGTAGAGGAGAGAGCCAGAAGAACCTCCTCATAGCATGGCATGGAGTGTTTTCTTTTCATAAAGTTTGGACATCAGGACATCAGGCTTTTGTTGTTTAAGCTTCTTTATTTTGTAGCTGAGAGCTAACCTGCATGCTACTAGTAGCTATCAGAATACATAATCAAAATATCATAAACATGACATTTATCCTAAAGCATTGCTATCTAGTTGCACCCTTTTATGGGTGCCTTGTCTAATCTAATTGAGGATCTGGGTGTGTAAAAGATCATTGGTCCAGCAAGAACATTTAGTTAATGTTTCCTGTCCATGGCAGAACACCTGAACAAGCGGCAGCTCCTCATATGAAGACACAAAAGTCATCTCCTTGCATCTCAACAGCTTTGGACACATCAGACAACATGACACTCAAGACAACAGTGACAGACAAGACAACTGACTGTGTCCCATCAAACACTCCTCAAACTGCCTCTTACTTTGAGCTGTCAGCTGGGGCATTTAATCCAGATAGGATAGCTATCCTTAACAAAACCTCATCTGAACAAGGTATTAAAGCTGACGTTTTAGAGCAGCAGGTAGAATTCAGTGATGAGATTAGCCATTCTAAACCAAAATACTCTGAACTGGCTGCTCCCAGAGAGTGTGTGGGGGTGCCGGATACAGAGGAGTCAAGGGAAACAACCAAGGAGTTATCTGAGGAGTCGGATTTCCTAGCCAGGGAGGATGAAGAACCCTCTGTAGGGTTCATGAGCACCCTAGTGGGTGTCCTATATAAGGGGTAAGAGCTATATGCCTGTGATGCTTCTCGAAGTTTGTCTGTGCTAAAGCATGGCTACAAACTACCCTTTTTAAATGGCAGCTGACATGTTGGCTCTGGGAATTATTGTCTTCTCAGTGAACAAGAGCTCTTCAGCCATAAGGATTTTGCATGTTGAACTTTTCTGTTTGGAAGAAGAGTGATCACTACTTATTTGCCTTAGAAACCTGAGTTAATATGAGGAAAATTATAATTCGACGTAGATTTGATTACTTCTCATAATTATAAAGAATTAATACACCAAGGTTAGATTTAACATGCATTTTTATGAGAGATATTGAATACAGGACAAATTGTTATTTACTTTTCCAACATTTATTATTAGATGCTTGATTCTTTGCTTTAAATGTCCCCTTCCCAACCTCAGTTATGAAACAGTGACCTCCATACTCCAATATGTTCCCTCTGAACCTGACCGTGTCAGCGCTGATGGATCAAGCATTCACGAAAGCACTGAGATTGACATCCTCCCTCCTGAGGAGTTTTGTGACGCACTAGAGGATCCTCTGTCTGATGACGAATGGCTCGAACCCCCAGACGTTCTGCCATCAGTAGTCAAGAAGCGGAGTATCCATAAAACCAGGCTCATCTCAGGCAGTAGACCCCCCTCCATCAGTCTTGTAGAAAGTCTGCGGAAAGCTGCCTCAGAGGACGAAAGAACTAGAAACGAGTCACATGGACAGCAGCTCAGGGAAGAGAAGAAGATAACCGTGCCCAGTGACAAAGAGGAAGGAGATCTGGCCACTAATTTGTCTAAAGTGAAAGAGAGAGAAGAAAAAGAAGTATCTGTTATGGGCAATGATAAAGTTGAAGCACAGCCTTTAGGGAAAGCAACAGACTTGGGTCAAATAGCTAGCAAAGAGCTCACGGAGAGAACTGCAGAGGATGAGCATCTTCCTAGAGGGTCTGTGAACAAAGAAAAGTGGGAGAGGGTCTCGCAGATCCACTCTACAGACAGCCTGGAAAATTTGGATGAAGTGGAGTTTGCTCAAGGTCAAGAAGACATGGGGACAGTTTGGGACCCAGACTTGTACATGGACAGGGGGTAAGGCACAAGACAGGCACCATGTCCTCCATGGAATGCAGCTGTGGCATGACCTTTGTGTGTGCTCCTGCCTGCCATGGTTCACTTTGTAGTTGCTGTGGTTGGGAATGATTCTATAACCTTGCTTGGATTTCAACTGCATTATTTTTGCATCTTCAAAACATGAAGTTCTTTCAGGTTTAATAGGTATTTAGTGATTAATAGATGTTCAGTGTGGGGCTGGGCCTAGAGTTTGGATCCTCACTATCACTCATCTCTCAGATCAGTATGTATCAGTCTTAAAAAGGAGAGGTGATCAACAGAAATAATCCAGACTGAGTAGACTGCTAGTGTTGTAGTACTCGAGACCGTTCTCGGACTCGAGACTGGCCTCGAGACCATTTTCTGCTTTCTCGGTCTTGTCTCGAACTTGACCTTTCAAAGACTCTGTCTTGACTTGGTCTCGGACAACATTAGAGTCCTCAAGGCCAATTTTTTTGTGTTCGCAAAAAACTCCAACAATTTTCCATGATTATAAATAAATTTAAATAATATTCAACATAATGTTCTACTGTATTCTTAAAATTATTACATTTTCAAAATATTGTGAGGATCTACACATACCTTTGGCAAATTTAAGTTTGCTCTGCAGCCCCTAACTTTGTGATTCAAAATCAGGGTGGGTCTATGGTGTTAATGACTCGGTCTCGACCCTTCAAAGACTCGGTCTCGACCCCATCACTACGGTTAGAACTGGTAGAATTATTAAAAGGAATGCTTCACAACCTAAAAATATTTCAGTTCATAGACCTTTATCATGTTGTTATTGGATAAAAACAATTAATAAAGGTTTGTGTATATTCCTTAGAATTTGCATATTGCAGTTCCTTTTTCAGTTCCATGGGTAAAATGTATCTCACTATATATTAGCAGAAGCAAACTAGTACTTATTGTGTTTTTTTTAGACATTTCCAAGGTATAATAATAAGTGGAACAATACTGCACATTTAAACATTTACCTTTATGCATCTTGGTAATGCTTTGCATTACTGTCTAGCATGAGGCAGTAGCTTACTAGTGTTTGTATTTTGGGGAACCTTTAATGTGTGTGATAAATATGTCAACTTGTCCTGGCTGGCCAACTTGTAAATAGATTTTTTGTTTCGTAGAGTAGGCCTACTCTTTAAACAATGTTTTAGAACTTTTTGAGTTATTGGAGGGTAACTTGTTTTAAAAAACTGTTAAACTTTGTGAACACTTGAATTTCTCCCTTGGGGATCAATAAAGTATATCTAATCTAACAGTGTTTAAGCACTGTTCAGCGTTGCAATGCTTCAGTGTGCTGCAAAGGTGCATTCACATGTTCTCCAAGAATCCTTTGTGAGAGGCTGAGAGTTGTCTGGTAGAGTATTAGATGCGCATGCATTGATCTAAAGTGAATTCAGCACGGTTAATGCAAGTGTTTCTGTTCCTCAGCCCAGAGGAATGCCCAGTATCTGCATCACCACAGGCTGATCCTTCCACTCCCCTCACTTTTACTGCCTCCCCTCTGGAGTGTAAGCCTTCATCATCTGAGCCATCTGTGGCACCACAGCCAGTTACTGTGATCAGATCGGGGCCAGATGCAAGCTCTTTGGACTCTCATAATCTTCCTGACCTGAGCAAGCCTCTAGCAGACGGTCATTTGCCTGACACAGACAATGTCAGTGTTCCTCCTTGTGCAGAAAAAAAGAAAACCATTACCATGCCAACACCACTCCAGGAGGTGGGGTCAAATGGAACTGTGAGAGATACGCAGTCCACTGGAGAGACCAAGGAGTTAGGTCTACCCCAGCCTGGTAAAAAGAACAAGCCTACTTCTTTTAACCTGGAGAGAGAAACCCAGACAGAATCAGTCTTACAGGGTGAAGCCACCACTAAAGCAGCTGAGAGTCAACGCAGTGAAAATACCGTGTCTACAGAGTCTGCAGTAAATCAAGTGAAGAAAGAGGCCAAGAGATCCCCAGTCCTCGCCATGGCAACCACACCCTTGGCCAGCGTGCTTGTAACAGCACGAGAGGCCCACGATGAAAAGACATTCCAGGAGGACAGGGAAGCAGAGGAGGCAGTTTCAGGAAAAGACGTCTCTCCAAAAAGCTCTGTGGTACCCTGGCCTCTTCCTCCTTCTCCGTCTGAGCCTGCAGGCGATGGAGAGGAGGTGGACCCGCAGAACATTTCTCGGCTGTCAGAAGAGGAGAACGCTCTGCTAGCCAAGATCCTACAGATGGGACGGGAGTCCCCAGAGGTGGCTACGCCAGAGCCCATTCCGCACACGAGGAAGCGTCTGGTGTACATTCCCCCAGAAGATGCTCCTAGTCCCAACCCCAGCCCTACACCATCACAAGAGCTGGAGCTAAAGCCAGATCAGATGGAAACAGAGAAATTGCCAGCTGACCCTGAAGTTATGGAGGGAAAAGAAAGCCCTGTTCCAAATACGACAATCCGTCAGGAAACCAGCAAAGATGGCAGGCATGACAGCGAGGGGCCTGATTCAGATGAGAAGGGGCCACAGGAAGTCAAAGCTGAGCCTTCCCTCTCAACCCCAGATTTGTTGTTGAATACCCTCTCTGCGGCGGTGACTGTGTCAGATGCTGGACTTGAAAAGACTGTCTCATGCTCTCACGCTACTGAGGAAGCAGACTCTGTTGTAAAAGAGTCCATGGACACTGTAGAGATTTGTGTAACATCTACGGGCACGGAGGTTGTCAGCAGTGCTGAGAATAAAGACAGTTCTGAGCGAGCAGTCCAGGTTTCTCCTAGCGGCGACAGCTCGAACAGAGACAAGGAGAATCAAAAGGCAGGGACTGACATGGGTGTTGAGGAGGAAGAGGAAAAACAGTTAGAGAAAAAGGACGAAACTGAGTCAAAGAATGTCATGGAAGAATTGTAAGTGTCAGACAAAAAGTGTCAGGTTTGTCCTAGTGCTGGCATACTATGATTAAGGCTTTGCAAATAACAAAGAAATAATACTGTGTGCAATTACACATCTACACCAAGTTGTGTTGTTGCTTTTTACACCAATGTTGTTGCTTTTGTATGTGTATTTTTGACCTATAATATAATTAACAAGAAATTATTATTGCACTCCACTAGGAGAGCAGATTTTTGTCATTGTTTTCAGTCTATAAATTGAATGATCTAACCGTTATACTGTATGTGCTGTATGCAAAATATTTATCATGTTGCCTTTACAATAACAATGCACTTGCGACCAGTAGTACTTAATCTATGTGCACCTTTATACACTGTTTGTATAACCACATAAAATTGTCTTTTCAGACCCAGATCTCTACAGGTGATCAAAGAGGAACCTTCTGACTCTCAGGTGTCTTCTGGCCAAGATGCCCAGACTCCACAGAGCACTGATCAGACAGTAGAGCAACAGACCAATGACCAGGCTCCGTTGGATACTACGCCCCCCGCCCCAGATGCATCTCCAGCCCTCGAGCCTCCTAAGCGCAGTAAAAAGAGGACCACCCCTCCTCCAGTCCTGCTTCAGGACGCAGGAGGGAGTGATGGAAGCACCACTGTGGCCATGATCCAAGCCCAGCAGGTGAGTACTTTTTAGACTGTAAATTAATGGATATGTCAATGTGTTTTTTTTTGCTTCACAAATTATAAATGTTTTCAATAATATTGTATTTCATATTTTCTCAAATTATACATATTATTAATATTATTGTACTTCATGTTTTCACAGATAAATGTTGTCAACACTATTGTACTTCACACTTCAATGATATGTTGTTAATGCTATACAATAGTAGTTCAAATCTTCACAAACTGTAAATGTTCTCATAGTCCATGTGCCCATGCTGTATATCTAAGCTTTATGTACTTTACTTTACTTATGGCACCCTTTTGAATTTTGCAGAATCTCGATTACCAGATTCCCAATCCAATGCCCAGCCCTGCTTTGGTCAACTCCAGTCAGTCTCTGTTAGAGTGGTGTCAAGAGGTCACTAAGGAATACAAGGGAGTGAAGGTCACGAATTTTAGTACATCTTGGCGCAATGGACTTGCTTTCTGTGCAATTCTACATCACTTTCACTCCGACAAAATGTAAGTAAATATTTATTTTTTTATTTTTTCATAGTATATGGAAGTATAATGAAGGAGTGTTTATTTTGTATTACATTTATGTCACAAGTGTCCATATTGTGCAAATAACATTGCTGCATTAGCTATTGTCACTTTGTAAATTACATTAATTCTAATCAAAGTGTTGCAATATATACGGCTATAAACCAGACAGACTAGCAAATTATTCTCTATGTCTGATCATCAATCAGGATTTCCTATATGTCTTTGGACAGTAGGTATCCAAAAGCTAGCGTAGGTCTGATAGAGAATTGCATTAACTGACAGGTTCTGTATCAACAATATGGCCGCAGATAATTCTGACACAGATCAAATAAGCTACACTGACTAATACTGTATATTTCAGAAACTTTGAAATGCTGGATCCCTATGACATCAAATCTAACAACAAAAAGGTACACATCTAATTTCATCTGTCAGTTCATCTCCTGTCCTTTAGTTTCTGTACGGTTTTCTTTCAATTAATTAATAGTGAAAATATCAGCATAGATTTGTAGACAGATCATTGTTTTTGTAATACTGTATTAACATAATTGTAGATAGTGGATTCACGTTGTATATTTTTACATTTATATCCAAGCCAATCAGTATGGAAACCAGGTAATGATACTGATGTTGAATTATGCAAATGTACATTTCGTTCTAACATTCAACATCCAACCAGCAACGCCAGTGCTCCATTTGTCTCTTAGGCTTTTGATGGTTTTGCTGCACTGGGCATCGCCCGTCTTCTGGAACCATCCGACATGCTCCTCTCCGTCCCAGACCGACTGATAGTGATGACGTATCTGTGCCAGATACATGCACACTTCACAGGCCAGGAGCTGAGCGTGCTGCAGATTGAACAGAACAGCAGCCAGACCAGCTACACAGTGGCCGAGCCCAGCAAGGACACTGACGCAGCCGCAACCGCCCGCTTCTGTGCCGAGAGACTGCAGGCCGGCACTAAGTTAGGGGACGCCAATGGAAAGGTGGACGTGGCAGAGGATGCTACTGAGGTATCTGCAAAGCCTGGCACAACCATAGTGCCACCACCCCGGACTAAGCGATTAAGCGCAAAGGGAGAGGAGAAGGCCAGCAGGCAAGGTGGAGAGGCAGACGCACTGGGGCAGACACCAGTGCCCCCTCCCAGAACGAACGCCTCGGCTGCCAAGTCAGGCTTTGGACACGTGCGAGATGCTGACCTGGTGAAGAAACGACGTCTGCGGATGAAAAGTGAATCCATGGATGAAGCAGATGGCATAGAGGGTGGATCTCCCAAAGGGGAGGAGGTATTGTCAATGCCACATTTACCAGCATGTTTGCCATTTAGATAATTCACACATAAGAAAAAGAAACTCCCTTGTCTTCAACAGTTTGTGTTGGTTATGTACGGATTGAATCATTCTGGATAATCCCTTTAAATTAATGCATTTTACCTTTATAAAGCTGACTAAGGCCCTTCCTAAGTGTCAAGCATATTTTCTGAATTTTGAAAAGAGCTGTGACGTCCAATTTTGATTGGTAGTAACATTTAAAATGTGCACTTAGGCTAAAGGTGAAACCACAGGAGAGGGAAAAAATGGCTTCTCGGCTGGGAAAGGTGAGTCAGGGCTAATCTACACACATTTTACATTCACACTAAATTCTAAATATACTCTGTCTGGCCTCTAGAATGATAGTTGGTAAATATGTATAAATGCTTGAAGAATCCTAGCAATTGTTCCCTATGCTCTATATTGCCAGAGTCGACAGAGCACAGCATGACGAAGGGAGAAACAGATGAAGACACGCTGGTCAGTTTTTCCTCAACCATTCCTCACCAGTAGTTCAAACTTCCCATGACATTCCTCTGATCTGATCTTTATTTTTTCTTTCTTTGTTTTCCTGCATAATTTCTGCCCCATCTGTGTTGTTTGTGTATCCCTTCTACATCTCTGTCCACTGGTGAGTTTTATCCTGTTTCTTTCTTTTTGTCCGGCCTTTGTAATCTTTTTTCCCCCTATACTTCCATGCTATTTTTGTCAGTGTTGCTTTGTCCATTTGGACTGATTTGTTTTTGTTTACACATGTATTATACTTATACCCACATGTTTATTGCTCCATGATGCATGTTTATGTTTGTTTTATGTTTGTTTATGTTTGTGTGTTTTGTTTTTAGCACCTGCAGGATACAAGCCAATATGTGTTGAGTGAACTACGAGCTCTGGAGAATGAGCAAAAGCACATTGACAACAGAGCTGCCATAGTGGAAAGGAGACTACGATGGCTGATGGAGACTGGTAAGAAGTGTGTGTGTGTGTGTGTTTGTGTGTGTGTGTGTGTGTGTGTGTGAGAGAGAGAGAGAGAGAGAGAGAGAGAGAGCAAGAGTATGTGAAAAAGTCTCTGTTTGACTAAATGATTGACTCCTTTGTTTATACGTTTTGTTTTTGGCCATAAGGAAGTGATCGTGATGAGGAGGAGAGGCTGATCCAGGAATGGTTCATTCTTGTTAACAAGAAAAATGCACTAATTAGGAGACAAGACCACCTTGAACTCCTGTAAGTTATTTTTGTTTTACCTAAATAGTGTAAAAAAGATTGTATGAATAATGTGCTTATTTTGATCTATGCAGTCTGGTTCTTTCTGTTTTATTTCCTTTCTGTTTCATTTCCTCGTCTCTTTAAATACACATGCCATTTTTACTTGCAAATGTTTTGTACTGCCTTTGCTAGAAATGTGAGACTGTTCTGTAACATGGTTTGAGGAAGTGGTAACAGAGATTGATTGTCTTGCCTTTTTATACTACAGGCAGGAGGAACAAGATTTGGAGAGACGTTTTGAACTACTAACCAGAGAGCTCCGAGCCATGATGGCTATTGAAGGTAAGACTCATGCCAGTGTCAGGTCATCACTTCTGAACCGTTCTTTATCTTCATTGCCATCACTACCATCACTACAATGGTTGGTACATGTACGTGACTACTATATAACATAATATATATATATATATATATATAGAGAGAGAGAGAGAGAGAGAGAGAGAGGGGGGGAGAGAGAGATGGATTGATAGATATTTCATTTAGTCCATAGGAAATTCAAGCATCCCGTAACACCCAAAAACAGGCATACATGTACACAATAATAATATATGCAGATGTTATTCGTTGACAGATTGGCAGAAGACTCAGGCCCAGCAGCATAGGGAACAGCTGCTGCTACAAGAGCTGGTGTCACTGGTGAACCAGCGGGATGAGCTCGTGCGGGACATGGATGCCAAAGAGAGAGGGTAAGGGCCCATCATTCAACAGGGATCGAATTAGTCTGTGATTTACGTGGCACATAATACCAAAGACACAAGAGAAAAAAAACAAAGTTTTAGACAAAGTAAGGAAGCCCCTAACTGTATAACTGGTAATAGCTGATCATAAATCAGACTTGTCTGGACGAGAATGAGTCTAGAGTCACTGTGTACTGTAACTGTGAGAAGACACACTACATTTGGACCTGAAAGGACAGTTGAGGTCAGTAAATTCTGTGCGTTTTGTGACTGTTTAGGGCCGTGGAGGAAGATGAGCGCTTGGAGCGAGGGCTTGAGCTACGAAGACGGAAGTACAGCAATAAGGACAAATGTGTGCTGCAGTGAAGGCCCTGTGAAAAAGAGACTCTAGAAATGAGGACACGAAGCTGTGCTTTAATTTGTGTGGACACTCCCATCTCACACTCCACCTAAAACCCACATTTTTAAGATCCAGCCCAAAGTCCTTGGTTTGAGGAATGTATGTTTTTATTGTTACAGAATGTTGCTTTTATAATTTATCATTTCATTTTTGTCCAAGAAAACAATCTGTTATGTGCAATCCCACAACTGTACAGCATGACAACATTAGGAGTTTCTCCTCCAAAACTGCCTATGTAACAATGAGGAGTAGGATGTGAAATTCATAATGAATCTTGTATGGTGTTAGGAATGGGAGCGAAGTGTAAGCGACCTCAAAAGTATTTAATTGTGTATCTGATTGAAGTCACTTGTACAGCAAGACTCCAGAAGATGTCTATTGAAGACTCTCTCTCTCTTTCTCTCTCTCTCATTCTCTCTATCACTCTCTTTCTCTTTTAAGTGTACATTGTAACCAAAGCCATATTGCATTGTACTTACATCCCATATCGTATATTGTGCTTTAAGACTTGATAGATTTGTTCAATTCTGTTGTTGTGTGTGTTTGTTGGATTTTGAGACTACAGCCCATTGCAAATGTTGTGAGTGGTCAGCTGAGCAGTGTCTCGTTTCCGGTAGGGGATATATGTTTATAATTCAGACTTATTCTCACTACAGTACAATGGTTAAAAAAAAACACATAAGAAGAAATGTCTAAGCCACAATTGTACTGGTTTCTTTAATTGGTAGGCCTCATTTAATTTGAATCTTTTGTTGAACCAAAGAGACCTCTCAGAGAACTGCCTGTTGCATATAGTCATGGTTGTTACAAGATTACTATAATGTTTTGTATGTTAATTTGACGTCATATTAGATAATCATACTGTCATCTTTTCAGAAATGTGTTTTTACAGAACAGTATCATAAATGTAATTCATAGTTACAAATTCAAGAAAAATAAGTTTTTATATAGAATTTATATAGAATGTCTTTATTTAGGGCTGCTGTCTATAAATGTAACAACGAAAGTTTTAAATTAATAAAGTACTGCTTTTAAACTGATAACAACAAAGATCTCTTTTACATTGACTAGGCCTATTTACCATAGATCTAGGCCGACACCAAGCACTTCTGTACCAACCATTGGTACCAACCCAAATCAAACCTTCTGCGTCACTTTTCGTCACTGCCGATGTTGCGCATCATCAGCTGGGTATCAGCAGTCCTTTTAACTTTAGTGTGAGGGGACCAGAAAGAGAAGAGCTTCTTTCTCGTTGAAACAGCGGACATAATTCACAAACAAGGAAATAATTTATAACTTTTGCTTACGTCCCAATATTCACTTGTGTTAATCTCTAAAGTAGCTTTCTAAGACATATATTTTCCACCTAAAGTTGGCGGTTTGCGTTAGTGTTTTGTTGTTAGCTACCCAGCTAGCATCAGCTAGTTGTGGTTTGTCCAAGCATTGAAGAGTCTAGAGAGATCTAACGTTATTGTCCACTGAAAAAAGATATTTCATAGAAGGGGACAAAGGTGTACAGAATTACAAAAATCGGTTACACCATGAATCCTGAATAGTGAGTATCTGCCTGTAATATTGACATAACGTTACATGTGTCAGGTAGGGTTATGCTAGCACAAATTAACGTTAGTCTGCGTATGCTTTTGGACTGTCGCTGGCTAGCTCACTTTGTAATGAATATTTAGCTACGGGTAAGTGGATATAACGTTATAGTTTAGGTTAATGTCTAAAGTTAAATATTTAATAGCCCATAGTACTGGCTTTAATTCGTTTGACAAAATGGTCTCTTCCACCTGTGGGGCTAAGCTACCGAGTCCGTTGGTTTTTCATGACGGGCATAATGTTGCTAGCTAGCTATCTAGCTTGCTGGCTAGGTTGTCAAAACAAAGAAGTGTACATTTTATGGACCACCCAGTGACAGTTCAACAAACACCAAAACAGAAACATACTTCAACTGTTTTTCTTTTAATATTTTCTAGCGATTATTTGTTTAAGCTTCTTCTCATCGGAGATTCTGGTGTTGGAAAGTCTTGTCTGCTTCTACGATTTGCTGTAAGTTACCACCTTCTTTAATTTATGTGATGTTGATCTATTGGCAAACTTAAAAGTCCTCTCGCCGCACCTTGCATATAATTTTTACATTTTTAATTGTTAGATTGTTTAATTCGTTAGTTATTTCGTTTAGTTATATCATCCAAACATGACTAAAGGCTAAAGTTCAATAGATAGCTTGATTTGGTTTGTGTGTAGGCTTCTTATAAATATATATGAAACTATTATGGATTCTGCTAGGACATTGTTTGATTGTGGGTCTTTATCTTTCAGGATGATACCTACACAGAGAGTTACATAAGCACAATTGGTGTTGACTTTAAGATCCGAACCATTGAGCTGGATGGAAAGACCATCAAACTGCAAATAGTGAGTAATTTATTATTCTAAATACAAGTACGCTATATACACTGCATCTTAGCAATTTATAACCTCCACTGTGAAATGTAATGGTTATCATGGATCCTTGTAGAAGGATATTTTTTGTTAAAACATACAAAAGGCCTTTCACCATGTTCCTTGAATGTGTGGCCCAATAATAGGGGTTCAAGCATGTGTCAGTTTATGGAATGGTACGTTCTTTGTGTGCAAGTGTGCAGTGATCTGGATATGTATTATTTAAATTCTGGTTTTAAATCTTCAGTGGGATACAGCTGGCCAGGAACGCTTCCGCACCATTACATCTAGTTACTACAGAGGAGCACATGGCATCATTGTTGTATACGATGTCACTGATCAGGTAAGGCCACTGAGTGGATCTGGTCATTATAATGCCAGAACAAGGACTATTTCTGTCTGTCTCTGCAAGTCAGAGTAACTTCAAGTCAGAGTCTTGATAAATAGGGGGGGGGGGGGGTGCAATGGATGACAATCTACAGATAAAACAGGTAATCAAGTTTCTATTACATGAACTGAAGTTACTGCTCAGTTATCAGGGACAAGAACCTCCTTTCCTCAACCTTGGTGTCTCTGATTTTCTGCATTTTCACTCAGGAGTCCTACAGCAATATCAAGCAGTGGCTTCAAGAGATAGACCGCTATGCCAATGAGAATGTCAACAAGCTGCTTGTGGGCAACAAGTGTGACCTTACTACAAAGAAGGTGGTGGACTACACCACAGCCAAGGTGAGTATGAGAATCTCTGTCTCAGAGTCATAGCGTTCTGACTGTGGTCTCAAAAACACACAGCTTAGAATCTTGTTAAAAAGTCATAACAGGAAGACTGAGGTCATTGTGAAAAACAAGACAAAACATATTAAACATATATGGAATCTGAATTCAGACCTAAAATCTAAAATTACACATATTTTGATACAGTTCAGTACAGCATTGCCATAGGCCCCATACATAAACAAGGCTGAGGGTGAAGGGCATTGTATTTTTTAATGTGTTTGATGTCTGCCACCGCCTTTCTTTGTGCCCCTGCACAAAGTCAGTGTCAGCACTTGCCTATTTCTGCTTCTGATGCAGGAATTTGCAGACTCCCTGGCTATCCCCTTCTTGGAGACCAGTGCTAAAAATTCCACCAACGTCGAGCAGGCGTTCATGACCATGGCGGCCGAGATTAAGAAACGAATGGGCCCGGGGGCAACGCCTGGTGGAGAGAAGCCCAACTTAAAAATTGACAGCACCCCTGTGCGACAGTCAGGTGGAGGGTGCTGTTAGGATCGACTTACTTTTGCCATCTAGACATGTAACATGGCCAGGGGATGAACTTGGACTCTTGTACACAAACAAGAGGGGCACAAATATGGAGGTGGTGAGAACAGAAAGACTTTTTTTTCCACACCAATAAGATCCTTTATAAGCTTGTAATAAAACAGAAAGAGTCTGAGGGTAACAGAGTGTCACATTTGCTTTTGCGTTTTAATATAAACTCACTTTTTCATGAAAACAAAAAAAAAAAGAAAGCTGAAGTACCATGTATGTTACTTACAGTATGATCCCTCCTTGCAGTCTTTGCACTTGAATTTGTAATGAGACGCACATGCATTAACACTCGCTTGACAGGAGAAATTGGAACATCATAGAAATGTTATAATTTCAGTGTCTTAAACCTGTAACCTATGGCCTTTTATTTTACAGATAGGTGCTCTACATACCTTTGTTCTCAATGTGCTTGATGTTCTCTGAGGAGTTCCTTTAAAATAATGAAAACTATTGTTACTTAATGGTGATGGTGGCAACGGTTCGTTTGAGAGTTGAAATGAATGCCACCATTTTATGAGACCTCTAGTGATGGACAAGATCTCCACATATCAATATGACTGTTGCAGCATCAGGTTGTTCAGGTCAAGTATAAGAGTCCTCCAAAAGTCAGTCTTGGTCTGACACTGAAAAAGGTGATAGCAGCAATACTGGGTAACATCATCTCAGTAGTTATGGGTTTGATGAAGCTTTTTTAATATTTTGTTTCTATTTTATTGTGGGTTTTTATGTTTTGCTTGAGTTGTCTTCAACTATTTTAATTATAAATGTATCAATGATTGTGTAATTAATGCCATCTAAGCCAGTTGTCTTACTAAGAAATAGTCGTTTTATAGACCAAAACCTACAGAATGCTGTTAAATTCACTTCCTTGTATTTATATTTATGTTTAATATCCATTGTCTATGGAAGCAGTTCTTGGTTAGAACTGTATTCACGTTTTCTGGCATGATTTTGGGTAGGATGGCAAATGAGAATGTATGCTTACTTACAACCTGCTGAAAACAGTACTTTATACACTGCGATGTCACCATGTTTTCAAAGAGAAACGCTACCAATTTGTCCCAATTTACCTGAGAATGTTGTATTGTGTAAGGAAGGGCTTAGTATTACAAACCTAGATTTGGGCCAGGTCCTGGCAGATTTGAGGAATTCTGTTGAAGGCATGGTGAAATTATCTGGGAACGTCATTGTAGGTGTGCTAATTAACATGACGGCAAATTAACTACTGTGAGCATATTGATTACACGTTGTTTTGTATGGACACATGCTGTCAAATAATGTTTTTGACTTATAAATTAAAATTGCATGCGATACAAGTGGTGTAATATCGTTTTTATTTCGCTCAACTTTAGCAGAGTATTATATGTTGAATCAGACGTGTTTTATGGTATTTTTATGCCTGGAGATACGATTTGGGTTGACAATAATGCTGGGAACACTGGGTTGGTCAAGAAAGATTTCCAGCAGATGGCACTGTTCGTTCATTTTCCATGACCGTAATAAATACGTCTTCCGGGGCGTGGTATACTGTGAGTGCGTGCATTAACTGTTTTCCAGTTGGAGGCAAACACAGCTGCAGTTGTTTTCCAGTGAAATCTAAATTCTTTCTATTACTGTGTGGGGTATCGAAACAAACTGCCCTCTTGTTTTTATTTGGGACAGGTAAGAACTTTATTCTGCTGCTTATTGGAATGACTGAGAAATGGTTGTAAACGCTTAACTTAAAACTTACAACTTGTGACATTTATTTGCTAGGAGGCTTACGTTTACTTTGGTGTGTAAGATAGCTGTTCTCTTCAAACTTGGAAACAAAGGGATAATTATTTTAAAATGATTAACAGCGATAACAGAGTGAATGGTTATTGACTTTATGGAAATACAATTTTGGTTATCAAGTGTTCCCTTATTCAGTGTTGTGAAGGCGTAATTAAAAAGGTTGTCAGACTGCTACTGTGCTTAGCTTGGATAGCAAGACGATGGTACCCAATGTTAGCTAGTCATTATAGCTATGTTAACTAATGCCAGTTTGGCTGACGTTGGCGCACTATATTAGCTATTAATAACGCGGTGGTTTGTAAGAAAGGTTATGTAGACATACTAATAACCATGACTGTAGTATTAATTTATTTAAAATGGTATTAAGCTAATCCACAGAAGGGCGATGTATTGATATTGCGTTATAAACTAGCTATGTGTGAAGCCGTTTCTAGGCAATGTACCAAAGGCGTTAACTGACGTGAAGTCGTGCTTTGCTGCGCTATCTGATTTATCTTGAGTTACTGTTCTTCCAGACGGATATATTGCAGCTGTAACGTTGCCAAATGGAGGGAGATGATTCTGAGTTTCCTCCAGAGTCATCGGAGCATTCTCATTCGCTAAGGGGTAGTGTGGCCTCCACTCTCACTAGAGGTCAGTGCATCATAGTCGCCCCTAGAAGCATTGCATTCGTAGAAAATATGAATTATTCTCCGTTGTTTCCGTAAACTTACTGATAATTAATCTTCCTATAAGAATATATTATGTACATGTTTTTTTCTGCTATATTTTATTAAATGTACTTAAATGTCTTCCTCTGCCTCACTTTCTCATTTTCCTCTAGCCCAAGATGTGCTGGTCTATTTGGTGACTGACAGTGCTGTTCACTTATCCGTGGAGGGTGTTGGTTGTGTCAGTGTGCAGGAAATGGGACGTAGTGTCAGAGAAGCCCTCAACATCCCAGACTCTGCCCAAGACGCTTTTGCCTTCTGGCTGTGCTCGCCTCTGCTAGGTAAAGCTATGTAGACTTAATCATGTTCCCACTTTTTCTTTTTGTGCATGAAATGATGCCGTCACATTGCAGTGTGATGCGGCAGTCCTGCTGCAGTTATCTCTACTGAAATTGTCTTTTTGGCTTTTCACAATATTCTGTTTCTTCTTCTTACTACTGTTATTTTTATTGCAGTGTTCCATCCCAAAAGCTTAGTTTGACCTTTTGGTTGTTTTGAGGATTAAGCGATATTTTGAGGATTAGAGATAAAACAAATGACTTCTCTGTTTGTGGGTCTGTACTTATCATCTGGTGACAAGGGACCACAAGTTTTCAGGGCATAGAAAAGCATTCATTATTGTTCGTAACATTGCAAGTTTGTTGTAGTGCCTATCTATGTTCATTCACATAATGATGCTTGGAAAAAGTGACACATTCTCATCTAACAAACAGTGTGATTGGCATTTGCTTTTTACTGTTTTTGGTCCAGAGTTACAGTTAAAACCCAAGCATCAACCCTATAAACTGTGTCGTCAGTGGCAGGACTTGTTGTATCGCTTCACAGAGGCTTCAGAGGATGACATTGCTCAAGGTTTGTGGGTGGTGTCTGTGGAGGAGTGTAGTGTGGTCACTCTTTGTTTAGTTTTGCATGCTGTGGCTAAAGGTTACATAAGGGACTCCTTTTCACTTTCAGATGAGCCATGTCTGCAATACAGAAGAAATGTGTTTTACCCCAAGTCAAAAGAACTTCAGGTATTCCTGGAAAACTTTTTATTTTATTAATTTGTCTCTTGATTATTTTGTCTCTCTTGATTATCTGACAGGTATGAGTGTTTTGAGGACATAATTCAAACATAATTTCTGTAGCCAGCAGTTATGTAATCCCTGCAGTGCTTTCCACTTAGAACATTCCTGTTGATGTCTCGTTGCTTTGCTGTTGCAAATGGTCCTGAAACGCTCTCTGTCTGAAACCAGATCAAGGACGAGGGTGTGTTGCGACTCCTCTATGACGAGGCCCGCATGAACATCCTGGAGGGTCGATACCCGTGTGATCCAGAGCACTGGTTGGCCTTAGGGGCTTTGACCTGTGCCATAGAGCTCGGCACTGGCCTTGAAGAGCAGAAGGTCATTGCAGCTATCAGGTACCAAAATGCTACCAAATGCAGAATTAGTTTTATATCCCAAGGGTATGCACAAGGAATGTGACTGATACATTCAACATATAGACATTTGTTTGTAAAATAGTAATGGTTGAACAGTTATATAGGCACAGGCCACACAGTGTAGACAACATGTACGATACCAATAAAGCATGATGTTCAAGACAAAGTAGTGGAAGTGGGATGTAAGCAAACCGTAGAAATGTAACTGTAGTGTGCAGAAGCTTGTTGAATTTTATAATGTGTAGTGGCCAATTGGAAATGTGCGAGTAATGGCAGAGAGAAAGAAGCTCTTGTTTTTGGTTTATTTCTGTGCACAGGGAACTGTAGTGCTTGTTAGTTAGCTGTTTACAGCCATAGACGGTTTCAATACAGAAGCTGTAAGTCCTTTCATTTGGGAGGACTTCACTTTAAACAGCCAGGTTCTAGAATATGGCCTAAACTTTTGTGATTGACAGGCAGATCACATAACTTTTGTGATTGACAGGCAGATCACATAACTTCTCTTGTGAGGTCATTGGGACTTATTATGTGTCTTTGGGGAATTGTGCAAAAAGGATTTTAGCAGTTCAAACACTCTGAAGGCTTGCAAGCTTCAAATGCTTATATTGTTTTTGTTTGTGTAACTCACATGTCCATCCGGCCCGTACCGGCTCTTATCCATTTGCTGATTTTTATTTAATTCCTTCTGTGTCAGCCGAGAATCACACATTCCCGACATGCCTTTCCCCTCCTTCCGTCCTCCCTCCCTCTGTCTCTCCTGCCCCAGGGAGAAGAAGCTGTCGTCCTTCCTGCCAGGCCATCTGCTGGTGGGCGGGGGCTTTCTGTCGACCCTGCGGGGAAAGGGGGCTCGGCAGGCCGAGTTTGAGCAGAATCTCCTGAAGGAGTACCACTCCCTGAGCCAGAGCCCCAGCTCAGATCCCACTCGGCACCTGGGACAGTACCTCAGCACCTGCCACACGCTGCCTTACTATGGGTAGGAAAGACATGTCTCTATTGTTTGTCAACACCATGGCTGCTTTCAAGCAAAATGGCACAAAACTTCTGCAACATGTCACTCAAACACCATAACTAAATGTCATATCTGTGAACCTTTAAGCCAATTCTTGGCCCATTTCAATTTTGTTTATCTATGCAAAATACAACACACAGCTCCCTACTAAATGCACTAAGGATGGAAGTAGCTTTTTTCCCTTTTATACACAAGCATTCACAAGCAGTGTTTTATATTCACCCTCTCACATGCACACGCACGCACGCACACACACACACACACACACACACACACACACACACCAGCGTCCTCCCTTATTCCTCAGTTTGCAAACATTATCTGCTTTACTGAATGCCAACCAATCTTTGCCATAGCATAGACCCATGAATTGCCCAACGGTCATGGAGTTTTGAAAAGTGCATACCTATATTGCATGCCTGTGTGCGTACACACACACACACACACACACTTTTTTTTAGAAAAGTCAGCTTTTAAAATTCTGTTCAAATAATTCTGGAGAATTGTGGAGGTCCATTTTTTCTTTTTTTGTGTGTGTGTGTGAAAGATATGCTATTTTATTTAGTTAGTTTATTTTCCCTCTTGCTTACTGTGTAGATATCAAGTTATACCTTTATTAAGATTATGCATGACAGACGTTTAGAGCATTAGCGTGTGATTTAAGGTAAAATTATGATAAAAATGGAGGATATGTTGCCTTTGAGATATTAATAAATGTTTTTATTTGTTTTGTAGATGTGCTTTCTTCTCAGGGGATATTGACAAGCCAGCCCAAGGCATCCTTCATAGAGGGGGGCGTAAAGCCGTTAATGTGGGCATCAGCCTGGAAGGCGTTTATGTCATGGATGTCAAAGAGAAGGTACGCACCCCCTCGCCCCCACACTCTCACACTGGAGTGGCTGTAGAGGCAGTGATTTAGGCCAACAGTCAAGTGTAGGTGGATGAAATGTTTAACAAACACAAACATTTTAAGCCAATTTTTCACTGGCACAGGAGAGTGAGGGCCTGCACTTCTACGAAATCTTTTTACATCTGGTGAGTTAATTTCTGAAAAGCGACACTTGTTGCCTGGCTTTTCAAACGGCCCTTAAAGGGGATGTGATCTCTTTCGTTTCCTTCAATCGCTTAGCTTTTTTCTGTTTTTGTTTCCCATCCCGGTGCGCTGCAGGTCTCCAAGCTTCCGGTCCTGATGTATATTCATGAGGCATGATTAAAGCCTTAAGCAGAGGACTAATTCTGCCCTCTACTCTCCCTCTACCAGCATGTGCTCCTGGGCCTGCGCTTTAATGAGCTGTCCTGGGACCACAGCTATCCAGAGGGGGAGGGAGATTCGCACATCCTCTGGTTGGAGTTTGATGGAGAGGAGGCAGGAACTCCTGTCAACAAACTACTGAAGATCTACTCTAAGCAGGTAGGCCAGATGTTCCTCATCCACCCTCATATCAACCCCTGGCAAAGTCCGTGGTTAGGATTCATTAAAACACACATGTAAATGATTTTAGACTTGCATATTCGTGTAGATCTGAAACGCTCTTAGTCAACCAGGCTGTGCTTGTAATCATTATTTAATGTGATACATGCTCCTGGTGTGTGCATATTAAGCTGTAATTGAAGGCCAAATATTAACTTTTTTTTTTTGTATTTGAGAGAACCTTCCATCTCTCTAACCCGTTCCATCTCTCTTCCCTGGTGCACTAGGCGGAGCTGATGAGCGGCCTGATTGAGTTCTGCGTGGAGCTGCGCTCAGCTGGCGAGGCGGTGGCAGCGGCAGCAACGGGCACGGACGGCGAGGCAGCACCCATCCAGCCACCTGCAGGCCAGGTTGGCACGACGGAGCGGGCACAGGGCAACCGGCGTGGGAGGCTGCGGCGGCAGAGCAGTGTGGTGTGTAGCCGGGTGCACTCGCTCAACACCATCAGCTACGTGGACGACGGTGAGAAATGTGATGGGGAGAGAGAGAGGGAAGAACAGAAAAAAACAACATAACCGCTCTGCAGGGAATAGATTAGGACACCTGATTATGAAGACGTCACTTCAGAAACAACAGATCAATCAGTGAACTGTTTTGGAGATCAGTGGTTACTCCTAAAGTTACCTAGGTTACCCAGTAGCCTCACTCCATATTATCAGCTCCAGGAGCTCTGTATTTTATATCCTGTATGTTATTTTCAGTTTTCCCCTAATCTGAGTTAATGTCTAATCCCAGTGTCCTCCCCAATCCTAATCCCTGAACCAATACTTTAATAATCTTGAATCAATCCTTATGTTAAATTGCATCACAGAGGGTTAAGGGATTGGGGATTAGGGGTGCATTGGGATTCAGCCAGTGAGACAGTTTTAATGCACAATTGCGTGTTAACCTGGAATATATCTTAACTAACTCTCCTCCTCAACCACAGGTAAAGAAATAAAGCGACTCAAACCAAAAAGGGCTGCGTCCTTCTTCACACGACAGGCCCCACCTCAGGACTACACGGCGGTGCAGGTAGCTGAGAGTCTGGAACAGGGCTGAACACCCACGTCAGTTCACACTACTGCCACTACCGACCAAACCAACTGCTGAACGTCAACACCCTTGGGAGAGGGATCCAGGATGGGAGTGACTGTATTTAAACTGGACCAAGTTTTTTGTGTTTTGTTTTGTGTTTATTTTGTGTTGTTTGTTTGTTTTCTTTATGGGCAGAATGTGGAATAGAATCAAAATTAAAATGTTCAGTGGAGCAGTTGAAACCCCTAATGTTAGGTCAAAAACCACTTCCCTGAAAGGACATCATGCCTTATGTAGGTCTGTGAAGCAGGGTCAGCCATTTGACAAGAGGAAAAGAACCACCATAAGCAATAGAAAAAAAGTGTAACTTCATGGCCGCAACAAATGCGCAGCTGAACAAATAGGTCTGATGTTGAAGTCGTTTGGCAGAACTGTTCCTTGAATGTCTTAAGGCAATCCTGAAAAGAATTAACTTTGACTTTAATGGCTGTTTACTGTGAATGTAGTTTTGCTTTTTTCACCCGAATTATGCAACAGCTAGAGACAGGAAGTGCCGTGTCTTTTAACCTCTCTGAACTCCCCCCTGCACCAAAGTACTCTGTGCCTCATGGTTGCAGCTGCTTCTTTACCCACACACTCAGATCAGGTGACCTTGACATCACTCTGGGTAAGGACCTTTCTCCATCTTTACTCACGACGTAAAAATGCCTGGAGTTGTCCACATCTACTCCGCTTGCCCTTAATCAAGGTTACGTGAAATATTACCAAAACATATCCAGTATGTTCCTGGCTGTGATATGTTTTAGTAATATTTCATGGCCTTTGTCGAAAAAAAAAACCACCTCAGTCAAATATAAGTACTGTACCCTTTTCTCCTTTTCTGCCTAAGAGAAATGTTACTGCAAACCGAAGGATACAATTTTCATCTTTCCTCTACATTCTGAAATGTATTGAATTTCATAACCCACACTTCTACATATCTATGCATGACTTCCAGCAGAAGCAACAGGAAGTGAAGGTGTTAATAGTTAAGCATGTATATACACATTACTGTCACCCCATCACTTTCCAAACTGGGCTTGAGAGGAATGCAGAAGGGGTTTTGTACTTTTCTCCACGGTACCTCTAAAAACTGTACAATACCTGCAAAACAACAATCATATCAGGTCTTGGCCATTGTTGCATGAGCCAACATTTGAATGAGATTGGTGGAACTGCATTGTTTTACAAATACGCTTCTTGGTAAACATCAGCTTTAAAGTGCCTTTTGTGTTTTTAACTAACTGCAGCTGATACCATGGACTACAGAAGAACGGTAAACCTGTTTTGTGTTGTAGTAAATACATTATCCCTTAGGGTTCATTTGTATTCTAGTTTTATATTACAGACAATTTGACTAAATAGCATTCAATGAATATTGTAATGTGCACTACCGAGGTTCAGTGACTGTAAGGTTTGTTTTTAAAAAATGAAATATTGATATGCTGAATATTCTTTTTTTAATTCCTGCTTTGTACTAACACTCTCACACTTCAAGTATTAACTGAAACTAATGTATTCTACATATTTTTATTATGAATGTTTTATTTAAAAAATGTCCATCTTGCAGTTCTGATGTATTGAACTTAAATAAAAATCATTTATGATAGATTTGAAATTCCAGTTTTTAGCACTAAAACACATTTTAAAGTAAAGCAACCCTGCCCTTCAATGTACTGTATTACTGTTAACATGCACTTGTTCTAACCTTCACCTTCAGGTTTATAATACAACAGAAACCAAGTCGAGGCACAGAGCGACGAACTTTCCCTTGTCAGAGCGTCTCTGACTTTTGGGTGACTGTCGTCTTTAAGAACACAAGTTCCTCCCTCTCATGTCTTTTAGGCCAATAGTTGCCGGCCCTCATATACGCAACCTGATAAACCGGAAACAATGTTCATCTGATGTTATGAGCTGGCATACTCAGTATTTTATTTGCCTATAGAAATATAAAGGTAGGTATGGATACCGACCAAAGAACTATTCCTGCCACAACGCCGCCTGATTCCGATCCGCAGCGTAAGCGTAAAGTGCACGGAATGCTAAAGCTTTACTATGGGCTCAATGAAGAAGGGAAGGCATCGGACCAAGCAGAATCGTTGGATCCCTGTGATATTAACGGGCCTCATTTTGATCCAGAGATCTTTCTCAATAAGGTATGTCAAATACTGACTAATATTATGTGTTGTACTACAACGTTGTTCAGTGATCAGAATGGTCGCTTCCTGATTCGCTCGCCAAGGTTGTTTTGGTTAACATGAAGCTAGCTAACCTAAGTGTGTCAGCTGCTAATATACGTTTATGTAGCAAGGTTTCAATTACATGTTTATTATATTTTGCATGTCGTAGCATCACATTCATTAACTACAGTAATAATACTACGCGATTCAGCTTAATAACGTCAGTGACATTGTAGTGATGGGCCCTTTATTGTCTCAATTTCAGCTGAGAAAAGAGTGCTCTTTAGGCGAACTCATGGACCAAGAGAGTTGTATGGTGAGACAGATACGTTCCTTGGACAGTGATATGCAGACACTGGTGTATGAGAACTACAACAAGTTTATATCAGCTACAGGTCAGTTGGCATAGTTGTTGCTACTGGACAGACACTGATGTGCTAGCAACTGATATTTAGGTTGCCTTGTCGCTTTATCACATCCCAACACTTCTGAGCTGTTTTTTTTTTCCACAGATACTATTAGAAAAATGAAGAACGATTTCAAGAAGATGGAAGATGAGATGGATTGCCTCTCTGCAAATATGACTGCTATCACAGACTTCAGTGCAAAAATAAGTGGAACACTGCAGGACCAGCATGCACAGATCACTAAGCTCTCAGGTTTGACCAAAAAACAAAGTACCTTACATGATGTTTTTCTTTCTGTAAGCTTATTGAGGGCCTTTTTTGTTGTCATACAGTACCAATTATTTTAAATGAAAAGGTCAATTTGCTTATAGAAAAAGGATGACTGGGTGTTCTGTCTTTCTCCTTGGGTGATTATTTGCACATTTTACTGTTTTAGGTGTCCACACACTCCTACGTAAGCTACAGTTTCTCTTTGAGCTCCCTGCGAGGCTAAACAAATGTCTGGAGCTGCAGGCTTATGCCCAGGCCGTGAGTTCCCACCGCCGTGCTCGCTGTGTGCTCCAGCAGTACAGCCACATGCCCTCTTTCCGAGGGATCCAAGATGACTGCAATGCCATTATGGAGCAGTTGGCACAGCAACTGCGACAGAAGTTCAGGTAAGATTGTTTTCCATCTGCAGTTTCAGGAAATTTGGTTTGAAAAGATTGCATAGATAAAGAAAACCTTAAAGGAAACCAAATCTGGAGAACTGGTATTCTGTATTTCTTTAGTGGTATTCTGTTTTTCTTTAGGGAAATTCTAAAAAGAGTCAGTTTCCATTTAAATTTGATATTACACGTTTGAGGAATGCAGATAGGAATTCCTCATTTGGAAATGCTTGCTTGAAAGAGAGATTGGCCTTATTAAACTGGCATTACTATCAGCTATATCTAACGAGATTTCAAAACATCCAAAATGCTTTTTAAAATTCAAACTTAAGAATCCCTTCATTTGAAGAACCTGTATGCTGTGATTGTGTTTATGTCAGTGCTTTTTGGGTAAGGAATGAAAGGATTTTTCTAAACAATTACGAAAACAATGCTTTGAGTTTACTGAAAGCTGTTTTATGTATTTGTCAATGTTAATGTTAAGGCTAAAATGACTTACTAGTCAGGGATCCTCCCATGTGGACATGTCCCAGAATTCGCAGCTGAAGACCTGTGCAGTTGTTTGAAAAAGGATGTGCTTTTCCTGACAAAACATTGTCTGGAAATGTATGGAAATTAATTTTAGTATTTTACAGGTGCTTAGTATGGAAAGCGCATATGAAAATAAAATTGTGTTTCCATACTGTTAGGGCAGTCATTGGACCTTTATAGCACCAGATTTGTTTTAGTATGAGATGTTGGTCAGTTAGTATCGTGGTCAGCTTCCTGACATCGACCAGATATGTTAGATGAGATTAGATTACATTCAACTTTATTGTCATTACACATGTATAAATACAGGGAAACGAAATACAGTTTGGCCTCTAATCAGAAGTGCAAAGAGCAGTTAGTGCAGAATATACAGTATAAGTGTATACAGTATGGACGGTATGAACAGTTAATACAGTGGATAATTTACCATGGAACATAAGGAATTTTGGCCTTTCTACCTAGCCGTAGTCCACTGCTATATAGCAAGGCCTAGACACTATTCATTAATTTGCTCTAATTTAAACTATAGGCTAAGCGTTGTGGTTAGCCCATGAGTGAAGTCTTTCATGCACCAAATGCAAGCCAAGTAGACTTAACACAATGCCAATGCTATTGAAAATTAACACAAAATGCAATGCAACAAATTTTGTGTATTTATAGTAAGTGTTCAATAATTAGCTTATTTATCTCTCTGGAAAGTTTTATTAAATAGTAAAGATTACTAAAGATTTAGAGAATGGTTAGGACTATGTGGTTTGGCAGTCAGAGGACCTGCCCACTGCTTTTGTTATAAGAATATATCACTATTTTTTCCCATGATTTTGGTATCCGATTTTATACATTTGTCATCTCGAGCATCTCAAGAGTTCTATCCAAAGTGCTCCCACTAAATTGCACATTGATCTTTTGACCCTTTGCAGAGACGGTGGCTCCAATGCGAAGGACTTGTCAGAGTGTGTTGAACTGCTGCTTCAGCTTGATGAGCCAGCAGAGGAACTTTGCGACAAGTTCCTAAGCCACGGCCAGTCCAGACTAGAGACAGATCTACAAGGCCTGGAGGCAGAGTTGCGGGACCCAGTGTTGCCAGGGAAACCAGCAACAATCAAGACCTCCACTGCTCCTCCAAAGAAGGCATCCGCATCTGCTGCCAGTTCTCCCATTGATGCCTCCACACCGACAGGCAACCCGTTCCTCTCTGGAGCCTCCAAAACGGACATCCTGGAGTTCATCGACCAGGGGTGCAACGAGTTCGTCAGCAACCTCTGCCTGGTCATTGCTTCCTACCAGGAGCTCTTCGTCAACCGTCCACAGGAGGGCGAGTTGGCCTCCAAGAACATTCCAGAGATGGCCAGCGGCAAGCTGCATGCCTTTGTAGATGGCCTTGCTGCCCGGTACTTCTCCCTGGTGGAGCGGCGGATCCAGGAGGAGAAGGGAGTCGGGGACAACTCCCTGCTAGTGCGCGCCCTCGACCGCTTCCATCGCCGCCTGCAGGCCATAGCCAAGCTGCTCCCGGGATCGTCCGTGCCGAGTCAGGGGACCGAGATTGTTGTTCAGGCAGCACGAGAGCGGATCAAGCAGTACCTGTCAGCGTTGCAAAGCTTCTACCTTGATAGTCTGACGGACGTGAGGCAGGCCCTGGCTGCACCTCGCCTCTCGGTGGCTGGGGGAGCAAGCGGCGGGGCTGTCCTCGGTGGAGGAACCAGCGGGAAAGACGCCCCTCCAAATCTCCCTGAACTGCTGGCCTCATTTTCAGCCTCCATCTTGAATCAGATTAAATCGGTGTTGGCCTCTGTGCATCTCTTCACGGCGAAAGATATCACCTTCTCCAACAAGCCTTACTTCAAGGTGAATAGATGCTAACAGAACTCCCCTATGGTTGAAATATAGAGAGTTTATGCATCTAATTTGTGTGTGTGTGTGTGTGTGTGTGTGTGTGTTGTCTTATCTCAGGGGGAGTTCTGCAGTCAGGGCGTGCGTGAGAGCCTGGTGGTGAACTTCATTAAGTTTGTTTGCCAGTCGTCCCGTCAGTTCTGCGAGACCACTGGCGACCGTGGTGGGTCCACTCCCCCCGGCCTCCTCCTGCTCCTCTCACGCCTGTGCCTGGACTACGAGACCTCCACCATCTCCTACATACTCACCCTCACCGACGAACAGTTCCTGGTACAGGTAGGCTTGGGGATATGGTTTTGCCTTCCTACTTTTGACACTCAAATAAGAACTTTTTGCTTTACTTGAAGTGCACATTTGATGTAACGTGCATAGAAATCTGGTCTGCTACTAGGAGGTAGATTTGTCTGTACACAGAATAATGCCCTTAAAGATGATAGAAACAATTTATATTCATGTTTACTTTGCCATTACTATGTTTCTATAAAGATTGTCCTGATTCTGATTCTGATTCTGATTTTAGATGATAACTTATATATTGTATAACATTAGATGGCAATACAGATGAATCTGCATAGACAAACTTTTTTGTGTTTGAATATGCTAGAATGCAAATCAAGTCTATAGTCATTTCTTGCCAATTCTGATGTAAAGTCAGTAATGTCTAATGTAACGTTTGTCCCTTTAGCACCACTCTCCAGTTACTGCTGTCACTGCCCTGTGCGCTGAAGCCAAAGAGGCAGCACAGAAGCTTCTCAATCATTATGTGAAGGTACACCGCACAGCCTAATGTTCAGCGCTACAGCCTTAAATTACAAGAAGAGCATAGTAAAGTCCTTCGGTTGATGCTCTGCATTGGTGATTTCGGGTCTTGTGGATTATACACATGCCTAATCCGTTCATAATGCGAATAAAATGTGTGTTAATAATTTGCTGTGCTCTTTGTTAGGTTCAAGGATTAATCATCTCACAGATGTTAAGGAAAAGTGTGGAGACCAGAGATTGGGTGAACACTATTGAGCCACGAAATGTTCGAGCAGTGATGAAGAGGGTTGTGGAAGACACCACGTCTATAGATGTGCAGGTAGATACTCCACTATTTACAGTAGGGCTTCTTCACGCATAAGTCGCCCTCCAAAGTGAATATATTTCCAAAGGTTGCATTTTATGGATGTAAACACAATTAAAAAAGACATGGGAAAAAATATCCATTTATAACGTATTTTGATACTTCAGATAAAATATATAAAATCCAATAGCTACTTGGGGCTTTTTTTTTTTTAGGTATAAGTGATTCACTATATTCTAGAAGTGACTGTGGATAAGCCTGGAAAGTTGCTTTCTATACCTGTTGTATTGTTTAAACTGGAAGTTAGGAGGAGAATTAAGACCATCTCGACAGTGACACAAAACAAAAGGCAGACAAAAAAGAGAGAGAAGGTGACTGAAGGAGTTGATAAGCCAGCTAGTCTACCCGTGCTAGTCTACCAAAGTTTTGTTCTGCTGTTTTACGCCGTGATAAATGTTTTGCTTCTTTGTAGGTGGGCCTTTTGTATGAGGAAGGAGTGAGAAAAGCCCACAGTAGTGATTCAAGTAAAAGGACCTTCTCAGTGTACAGCAGTTCAAGACAGCAAGTCCGATATGCACCCAGTTACACCCCAAGGTAATTCAGCAGATCAACACATCATTCTACACTTCCCCGGACTCTACACCTCCCCGGAGGTGATATCGTCAGGTCTTCCCGTCCACTAACCGAGTGCTTCTCTTTTAGCGCTCCTATGGATACGAACCTCCTAAGCAACATCCACAAGCTTTTCTCTGAGAGGATTGACATCTTCAGTCCAGTGGAATTCAACAAGGTAAATTATCACCCTTAGAAAATAAATGCTGTTCTCTGATTGGCTGATTGGTTTATGTTAATTTGGAGCGGTAATTTCAACTTTTTTTGTCTCTGCCTTCAGTAATTCTATACAGCACACTTTGATAGCTGTTATCCCATCTAAAAAACATGCCATTATTCTAAACATTATGTGGTAACACATGCTTGTTGAAGTGAACTGGCATTTGAACAAGGTAAATTTAGGACTCTAACACAAACATTGTGAGGGGAAACTAAAATGTATTAAGTGTGATGAAACTACAGTATAACCTTACCCATTTACCCCAATTAAAGACAATTTCCTCACTGGTTTACATACACACTAATGTTTGTCCTATTTAGCAGCTCAATGCTTTTCCCATTATGGATTTAAATTGTTGGCCAACACAGCATTTTGATGGCAACTGTTGGTGTTGGCAACTGATGGTTGCAACATATTGGTAAAGCAACATAACATTGTCAATTTACTCTCAAAGAGTTTCAAGCTCTTTTTGATACCAGAGTGCATTATAAAATTGAGTATGGCATCTGACATAACCAGTGTGCACTGGTATTGCACTACACATTACTTCTATGCGTTTAATTGGTTTCTTTAAGGATAATCTACATTTCCCCCCTCTTGTCTGTTCTTGACTGCCTCAGGTCTCCGTACTGACCGGGATTATTAAGATCAGCCTGAAGACATTCCTAGAATGTGTTCGCCTGCGAACCTTTGGCCGTTACGGCCTCCAGCAGATCCAGGTGGATTGCCACTACCTGCAGATGTACCTCTGGCGCTTTGTGTCGGACGAGAACCTTGTCCACTTCTTACTGGATGAAATTGTGGGCAGCGCAGCCCACCGCTGTCTTGACCCATTGCCTATGGAGCAGAGTGTCATTGAGGTCATCTGCGAGAGAGGTTAGAAATGGACACTATGGCCCGAGTCCTACCATCCCTCCTAAGCACTGACACCTGAACCCCTGAAGACTAAATTGGCATGATGAAAAGTAGTAGTCTTTGATGGTTTAGGAGGGGGTTTGGGGATTTAGCCTATTTCACCAGCCACTCCTGAAAGTCCACTTTTGCTGGTCTCCTGGACCTATTAATGAACTTTATGCCACTGGTTAAATAACACTTGGTAATATATTGGTCAAAATAAATCTGTAACACAGTGAAGTTGTGGTTGAAGTGTATGTGAATGTCGCCTAAATAAAAAAGTACAGTTATTTGTTACACTCCTATTACCCATTGGCAGCAAACTGTGGTTTCTGAAATAACATTTGCTTTCCAGATTACAACACGGACACAAAATGGTAGGGAACATGTATTAAGGGAGATGGTGTCCAATTAAAAAAAAAAAAATACAGTATCTAGGAATTACTTTACCAAGTTGTGGTCATCCTGTGTTGTTTGGAGATAAAGGTCCTTACTAGATACTAGAAGATATAGTTTGATTTCAGTTTTACAGGCCGCCCAAAACATTGGCTCCAGAAAGATCTCTGGTCACACTGCTATGACAATTTCAGCAATCAGTGTATGAGCATATTGGGAAGCTTTCGTGTGTTTATAAGAGAGAGAGAGAGTAAAGCAAGCTACACAGCATTAGAGGGCTATTTTCTTTTATGGCCCCTGAAACTGCTTGAAGAAGATTGCCATCTACATGGCCGAAACAACTCATAATGACCATACTGACCACAGGATCTGGCAGTTAATATAGCTTATATAAAAACACTGGTGTGATAGATGTGTGTTAGATTGAAGAGCATATTTGGGAATTCCGGACGACTAAATATTAAATAATATAAAGGCAAGGTGCAAAACTACGCACCTATGGTCCCTCCCACGGTATGACGCGTGCGACGACGCAAACGGAACAGCAAATCACCTATCATTGGCCTGCCAAAAAACAAGGACTGGTCTTGTCTAAATGCATTAAGCCAATTGGTCGATGTTCCAGCTCTCCACGGTCTTCTGATAACCTCACTACAATGTCATTGGTCTAGACGCAGTTGTCATAAGAGTAGTGTGTCTGGGGGCGGTCCTCCGCAAGCATTTTTAGCATCTTTGTTGTTTATGACAGCTTGACTGGAGGGACGGTAGGTGTAATTTTGCTGTCCATGTGTAAGTGTGACATAAAATATCTGTCTAAGGTTATTTTAATAATTTTTTAAACGAATTTTGTAAACCCTAAACAAAGGGCTATGGCAAATAAATTAAGGCGTTCTACCTCCTCTGCATGTCGATGCTGCAGTGCGCATCAGTACTGGGACAAGTTTTTTTTTTTGTCTGTAGCTTTGTCACAACTTTTTTGATTGATAACACAGATTTATGAGTTACTTGTCCCGTTGTCACAGATACTTAATAACTTCCTTCATTCAAGAAAATAGGGCAGTACAGAAAGAATATTTGGCTGCTCCTGATCAGCATGTTTGTATAAGCGGCGTTACATCAAGTTAGGTGTCAAAGTTCTCTTGCTGTCCCCTCTCATCACTTTTGATACAGCTCCCACTGACCGGATTCCAGTCTGAACTGTTGGCTAAGACCCTCGCAGACGAGAATATGAAGTCTAGCAAACAGAAACCGCCGCACACTGCTGAGAAGGAATTTGGTGGAGCTCTTGGTAAGGGGACGAGATGTCAATTATGCAGACGGAGAATACCTGTCCTATGTCTGAATGACACATTTTGTTTATTGGCAAATATTTATGGTCTGTATACTGTCCATATACTTGTCCATATGTCATAGCCTACTCTGTGTCCACTTGCTCCGTTTGCCTTGAATTTATTTATTTATGTTTCTCCATTCAAGGAGCCACATGCATCCCTGTGTTCCTGCCACTCACTGTTCTTTACCTGCTGAGTGTGTGTCGGTCACCCTCAGCCAGTGTGCTCCAGTGGCCCCCTCCACTACCTCACGCAACCTTCCTGTGGGATCCTCTAACTTTAGTGATCATACTCGGCTGGGTAGCCCTTCAGAGCTTCTTTTATCTATTGCCCATAGGAAAGGTGAGGGGGTGAACAATTGCTTGTATGTGTTTCAGAATTTACTCAACTTGTGAAGGCTCTTTCTTCATTATACTGTATCTATGCTCACTGTATGTTTGATACAGTCTGTTTGTTGTAAACACTGTATGTTTGAGTACTGTCTGTACAACCAGTATTTGTATTATTTGCTGTTGTTTTCTTTGTCAGGAATCTGAGGGATTAGTGCTTAGAGATGGGTCCAGGCTGAAGTATCCCATTAACGGTATACCCCCCACCACCACCACCACACACACACACACACACACACACACACACATATGTATATGTACACACATATACACAGTGTAAAATATTTACACATGATTACCCTGCAGGTTTTTATGCCCTGTGCTTCACTGGAGTCCTCATCAGTGTAGGCCTTTGTTTGGACATGCCTTTGGCGTTTCTCTTCGAGCTGATGATCCCTCTGGCGGTGTCTGCCATTGCACTGTCATACACACTCTCCCTTTACCTGTACATTAGGTCTTTTTGGGCACCTGCTCACGCACTGGCCTCTGGTGGGAACACAGGTTAGTTCTACTCTTAAACATTTTGGTATTCAGTAGTTAAAGCCTCTATGTGTAGGATTTATCTTCTATTTATCTTCGTCTTTTATCAAAAACATATTTTTTATTTTAAAAATATAATGTAAAACTATGGTAATTACCTCCATGAATAAATTGTAGTGTTCCGGTAAACTTGGTAATTTCCATTTATATATAGATATGGCTGGGGACCAAAGAAGAATATCCATTTTGCGCCGCCATTTTCAAAAGTACGGGTTCTTGTAGGAGAGAGCAGTATCGTATATTCAGCTCCGCCTTTCGCGTTTCCGCTCAGAGACTGAGTAGCAGAAACTGAGATAAGAGCGAGCGAGCAAGCGAGCGAGCGTTCGGCCTCCGTAGCAAGAAATTAGGATTGTGGGAAGGGGAGGGCTAATACATTTTATTCAAACGTATGCAGTATACCACTTCGCCGATAGATGGGGAATTCTGATACGATCCTACACATAGAGGCTTTAAGGACTGTGGTAGTATAGCTAATTGAAATATTGTATTGTCAGTACTCTCAGTACAAAATGTCAAATATGTAATTATTCTGTTTTATTTCATTTAATTTCTACCATTATAGACACTTGTCTAAATTTCCATCATTATTGTGCATGTGATAAGTAAAATTTCCTTTGCCTAAAATTTCCCTCTGAATTATTTGGATCTGATGGTGCTTCTGTGTTTATTGTTTGTTTTCCCAGGAAATCCTCTTTATGATTTTTTCATTGGACGTGAACTGAATCCTCGCATTGCTGGATTTGACCTGAAATATTTTTGTGAGCTCCGTCCTGGTCTGATTGGCTGGGTGAGTTCATAGTAAACAAGAAAGGGCACATCAACGACCTCTACCTAGACTTTTGACTATCTACATAACTCTGCCATAAAGATACATAAATAGTTTGACCAGAACTAATTGTATAATCCTCGTTACACAATTTCAGTGGGAGTCTGTTTAATATGTTGAATAGCTTTCAAATTTGATGAGGTTTATGAGAAATCTGATTTTATTATTTGGAACAAGCATGGATTTGGAAAAGGAAGGTAAATTGTCTAATATTTTAATCATTGAAAAATGATGAAGATATGCTGGCACCGTACTTGTTAAGTGTCCAATTTACACACAATAGTCTGCCTTTTATTGTGTTAGTGACATAATTCCACCAATTCCACCCACTGTTTTGTGTAATTGTTCAATTACTACTACATACACAAATTTTTTTACTCAAATTTGTTAAATTTAAGCCACATCAGTCAACAAATTAAAAATGACTATTCATTTTTTATAGTAGTTTGAAAAATTGTGTAGGCTATGGGCTTTCTCAGGTCTATCAGTTTTTAGATTAGATAATTAAGCCGACTGTATTAGAAAAGTAACACAATGGAGAAACAGGTACTTAGTTAGCTTATGCATAAAATAGAGAACACAGTCTGGGTCAAGATTGGACATTGAATTCTAGATAGTTTATGGTCTTTTTCTTTGCTGCATTTGAAGAGTTAAATGCATGGCACAATAATAATATTAAAATGACAGTTTGACTGAGATTACCCAACTTGGGTAATGATAAAATCAACAGAATTTTGCATGTGTCTGAGTTCTACCTTGTGAACTCTTAATTTTGTGTTTTCTCATGATCTGTACCTTGCATACTTGCCTGTTTGTTCTTTTTATTTACACAAGTTTGGTAACTTATGCTATTATATATAATATACATATCATATAAGTTATGTTTTAACTAAGATAAAGGGAGTGGGGTTTCAGAGGTCAGAAAGAGCTGTTTACAAAAGATCATGGTTATGTAGCACACACACTGAAGCAGGTTGTGCATAACAGAAACTCTAGGAGGAATGTCTCCCTCTAGAGTTTCAGTGACATAGTGATCCTCCCCTCATGTAATGTTTTCCAGGTTTACATCATAGCTGATCATAACTTTTTTTGCATTAGGTGGTACTAAATCTGGGCATGTTAATGAAAGAGGTGGAACTAAGGGGATCACCTTCTCTTGCCATGCTGCTGGTCAACGGTTTTCAGTTGCTTTATGTCACCGATGCATTATGGAATGAGGTGAGGAGGTGACACTAATCTCACAGAGTCAGTTGATACTCCTGGAAATATTTCCATCTCAACAGACCAGGGGAGTATTTCCAAGCAAACCTGGTTAATTTAAGCCGGAGTTTGCAATTAACCTTAAAATAGAAGAGCCTGGAGACCTTATTATTTTACTGTAACTAAACAAGGTGTGCAGGGTGCTCAATTTACACAGGCATATCATTTAACCACCTACTTGGAATACCCCCCTGAACAACTTGTATATATCTCTCCTGCTGTGTTCATGTGTTGAATGCTTTGTGAATCTTTGTGTTGAATCTTTTTTCTGAACTCGCAGGGAGCCATTCTGACAACCATGGACATAGTTCATGACGGGTTTGGTTTCATGTTGGCTTTCGGAGACTTGGCCTGGGTCCCTTTTACTTATGGCCTACAGGCTATTTTTCTGGTTGTACATCCACAGTCACTTAGTACACTCGCAGTAGTGGGAATCGTGCTTCTAAATGGTAATATGAAAAAGGCTGTTGATATTGGAAATTATTTATCTCGGAAAACCTTCCATTGACATGTCTGATTTAAAGTCTAAAACCAAAACATTATGTGCTTTTATGTTTAAGGCCTTGGCTATTACATCTTCAGAAGATCAAACTCTCAGAAGAATCAATTTAGACGTGACCCATCACATGCTAGTGTGGCAAGTATGTCAACATGTGTCCACTATATTTCATTCCAGTCTCAATGGACCATTTCTTGTTACAACATTGACGTTATAATAACTGGTCTAACTGGTTCAAAGTCAAACCACTACCAGCGAATAGAACAATTGAACCCTTTTTATTATTTGCAGATTTCGAGACTATTGCCACAGCAACAGGGAAGCGGCTGTTGGTGTCAGGCTGGTGGGGGTTTGTTCGCCACCCAAACTATCTGGGTGACATTCTTATGGCTCTGGCATGGTCTCTTCCATGTGGTAAGTTGCACATTATTTTTCAGCCAAACGTTCTTTTATGCAAAGTAGTGATGTTTGTTAGCCTTCAAAATAACAGCTGTATAACAATTTTACAAAAAATGAGGAAAGACAGTTCAGTATTGCTGCGCATGAACATCTCCCTCTGCTCTCACAGGGTTCTCACACATAGTGCCATATTTTTATGTAATTTACTTCACCATCCTGCTCATCCACCGTGAGGACAGAGACGAGAGACAATGCAGGGCCAAGTATGGCTTGGCCTGGGACACATACTGCAAAAGAGTGCCTTACAGGATCATCCCCTACATCTACTAAACTAGAGACTTGTCAGTCAAACCTACAGAGGAAGATCTAATCACCAAGAGGAGACTGTAACTGTGCCCTTCTGGATGACAATGACTTACATGACAGAGACTGTTTTGAAAACAACAGAAAGCATGGAAAATCATGACTGAGAAACTTTGAAGGCAAAGGCATCGACCATCTTTTCTGTTTCAGTTGACATAAGGTGGAGACCACATCTGACTAGCTCACAAAGAGTGTCCAAAATAGATGGATTTAGCCTTTTTATTATACTTTATTAAGCCAGCTGCAGACCACAGCAGCTAGTGGTGCATTTTCCTGTAGGCTGGCAAATATAATTATTTGGATGTGAATATAGGGGAGGGCTTTAAAATCCAGAATGCAGGCATATGCACCTGGCATAAAGTCAGGAAATGTTGAATCACTATCACATGAAAGATAAACAAAATCAAGAAATGACGAAAAGATGTTTCTCAGAATGAGTGGCACTCACATGATCTTGTATGACATACTATTTAATCCTACTTAATTGTTTTGCTTACACTGTGCTAGCAGCTATTGTTTTGTCAGTCAATAGAACCTAAGTCAAACATGTCATACCAAGGGGATTGTATTATGTTTTTGTATTTCATAATAAATTGTTACAAACTGTTTTGTTTAGAGCCAAATAATTGCATTTAAAGAGACACAAGCCAAATTTAGTCGTTTTTAATTAATCTCCTCTATGAGATTACATCTCCCTCCTCCCTTTTCCTTGTTCTTTTCCACACCTTTCTTCTCCTCCTCCAAAACCCTTCTCTCCTCCTCTCTTCTCAAATGTTCTCCCCACATACCAGCAGCAAGCATCTCCACTGCCTTAGGATTCTCCTTTGTCCATGCCTGCAGAAACTCACACTTCTTTGTTGCATGAAAATACATCTTCCTGGCTTCAGCACCGTCTCCCTGTTTGGGCAAAAGCCCCCGCACCTTGGCTAAGGCTCCACGGAGCTCGGAAAGCGCAGCAAGAGAGTACCTGACAGGATCTAGGGTGCTTGGCCCAGTCAAGACGTGGGCCACAGCTTCAACGGCGCGGGCTGGGGCATGCGGATCCTCTCTGTCATAGTAGCCCACGGCAGGCACTGCCACCACTGCAGCCTCCAGGGATTCATGGAGGGTGCTGAACACCCTATTTGTGGCTAGGCCCTCAGAGATGGTAAAGACAGCCTGGCAAAAGTCTTGTAGAATCTCCTCCTCTGTGATATCACCATTGAACAGACACAAGGAGAATGTGTAGCCATATAATACATTGACCAGGGTGTTTCCCAATAAAGGAGAAGGATTTTTGCTAAGGGAGTGAAGAGGTGGTATCTTGCTCATATTTACAGGGGGTACATTACTACTACTAGGCTTGCTTTTATGTTCTGTCATGACTTCACCTTGACCTCCTTTATTTTTTTGTTTGTTTGTTGTCTTACTTTTACTTGCTTTTTTAACATGAGCAGCCCCTGCAACATGTTTAGCTTTGTTCTGACCGACCCCATTGTCAGTCCTTTCTCCTCTGGCTTCCTCTTTTACATTATTCCCTTTATTCTCATCCAGCTCACGAGCGTCACTCATCACCTCCAGAAGTAACTCTTTAGGCTTGTCATGGACCTCCCACCAAGGCTTCCAGATGGGTATCAGTCCTCCAATGGCACGTCCTTTTACTAGTGCCTCAAATTTCTCCCTATCCTTTTGACTCAATAAAGCCCACAGCTCCTCTTCTGACAGCGAGTCAACATCGAGACCCGCCAACTTATCTGCCAAGTCTTGATCTTCCTCTGTGAGGTCATCTTCTCTTGACCTGTCTCCACCTTCATCAACGTCTTGGAGTCTTGAGAGTATTCCCTGGATCTCCTCTGTGTTCTCTTCTCCGTTCCTCTGAATCTCTGCCAGACGAGAGAGAAGCTCCAGAGCCTCTGTGCCACTGGGGTCCACCTCCTCTCCAAATACTTCTTTAATGTGCTCCAACTCTCCCTCGTTCTTTCTTACCCTGAGCAGAATGTCCTGCATCTTTTGCCTTGCCTCTTTCTCAGTTATGCCTGTGTTTCTTAACTCCTCCAACACAGACTCTTTATAGAATTCCTCTGAACATCCGGAGTGAGCTGGGCTTCGATAGCAAGCCAAACTACAGTACATGATGTTGCACCGGGGGCAAGTGTAACAGTATGGCTTGGACAGGCATAGGCCGCACACACGTTGAGAGTATCCATCAGTGTCATTGGAAGCATCATTCCTAACTGCCGGGGTCAAAAGGTTGCTTGTGTTTGATGCTCCTCTTTTTGGAAGTACAACCCCATCCTTGTCAACCAATCCTGACTCTGACTCTTCTTCCAGATGTTCTTCCTCCCGTGGTCGAAGGTCTGTTAACATTGACCTCACACTGGATGGTAGTTTACACCTTACAATGGAATCCATATTTCTAGTTATACGTGATGGTCAGTATCCTACATCAGAGAAGCAGACATCTCTGAAACGATAAAATCAGCCATGTCCCGGCCGTAACATTAAGTCAATGCTTTGTCCACAAGTAAAAATCTTAGCACTAAAGGAACCCATTTCACAGCAGCCATTTTTCATATCTAATGTGGATCTGATTCGGCTGCTACACTGAATCTGAATCGTATTGGTTTGTCATTAATGACACTTGTGCTGATTATTAAGGCTGCTGTGAAATGGGGTCTCAGTAGCCCATTCAGACATCAAGAAATCAACCAATGGCAAAGATTCATTCAGCTAAAAGCAAAGCTAAATTCTAAAATTATCTTAAGGCATCGACTATATGATACTAGCATTACTGTATACAGATCCAAGAACGTTGACTCAACGTTCAACAACGACCTATTAAATTGCTTGATGAAAATGCTTCATCGTTAGACAACATTAACACTTAATGTTCAAAATGTCGCTCACCTTGTACTATCGGCTAGTGTGCTTTTTAAGTGCTTCATATACTCAATATTCTCCAAAAGAAAACACATTTCTGATCCATGCTGAAAACAGTGCGAGAAGGCGAAGAATTGGCGCAGTTCAGTGACGTCATGTTAAAGAGGCAGGCGCGGACGAAATGGTATTGAATAAAAGAATACCGATAATACAATTTCTTTTAAAAACCCTTTTACAGGTAAATTGCGTATGAAATTGCGTATGCTGATAGTCCCAAACATTAAGGCGTACCCAACAAAGGCAGGGAAAAAAAACCTAATAAACCTTGGGTTGTAATTTAAAAAAAACATATATATAAAAAAAACTGTTGTTTTAATTAATATTATTTAATTATAAATTATTTTTGTATGCCGTTTTTTCTTTCTTTTTTGCTCCTGCTCATTTGTTTCACATTAGTTATTTGTACAGTGCATCACAATAACAATCAGTGATTGTTTAGAATTCATCATTCACTTATTACATCATAATGAGAGTTCTACTGAAAGCATTCTTCACTTTGACACTTTCACTTGACTGAAAAAAAGACAGGAAAGCTGACATTATTTTGCAGTTTAGACAGACTATCTTATATTTTTGGCCATATCAGTTTGTGGACTGGAAACATCTTGCAAACACAAAATAAGCAGACCAACTTTAAGAATATTCTGCTGTGGGCCTGTGGTTCTGCAGGGCTCAAACAGCCGAAAATGGAGTCCCGTGGATGTTTCACAAACGTTCTGAGGACTGTCTGGGCCAGCATCAGGAACAAGATACGTAAACGAGGAGTAAAACAACGACGCAAAAACTTCCGTATCAGCAAGATGCAGGCCATGGAGAAGCAGGAACAGGTGTGGAACATGGGACAAAATCAGAAGGTGAAGTCAGCAGTGGAGGGGCCAAAGTCTGGGGTGAAGACCTCCCTGGATGACAAGAAAAGAGCTCGACTGGTGGCCTCTGGGTGGAATCCAAGGAGAGCAGAGGGACACCCATCTAGGAGTGAACTCCAGAAAAAGATGGACACCACTCTCAAGACTTTCCAGGAGTCCCGCAAGCCTAGGATGGTTCAGCTGAGAGCCCAAAAAATACATCATCGGGGTGATATGGAAAACATGGTGAAAAAGAGTTTTCCCCAGGGCTCTCAGTCTGATGAGGTACTACAGATGAACCAGGCACCAGTGGAGACCATCAGTGCTCATGAGAACACAAAGACCCTTTCCCTGGGTAAGAACATAAAAAAGCACTGAAAATCCATATTGATTAAAATGATAGCTAACCACATGTTTTCATTATGATTTCCATAGCCTGTGTTCCACTGAGAGGAAAGAAGGCCTGTAGCCAGAGATGGCAAGATGGAGTCCTGGGATGGACACCAATCGTCCAGGAAAACAGAGGACACAAGTGTAAGTGAATTAACAAAAAATGTATAACATACAGTCATGTGGTCATCAGTACTTCATCAACATATTCAACAGATGCACTGATCTGTGATTGACCATATCTATTTCTGTAGGCTGTGCACTCCTCATAGGCAAGAAGGCCTGCAGCCAGAGATGGCAGGACATGCTCCAGGGGATACTACCAGCCACCCAGAACAACATGGGAGCACGTAAGTAATCGTGCTTATGCAAATTCTTACTTTTATAAATAAGTTAAGAAGACATTCTGCCCCATAATCATAAGAATGACATATCATTGTGTCTTATCATCTACTAGAGAACACTGTCTGTGACGATGAGGAAAAGGTTGAGGAGGAAAAGGACGAAGACACAAGCCTGGCTGAGGAAAATGAACGTCCCGTTCTGGATGAACTGAGTCAGTTGAAAACACAAATTGTATAAAACAGAAATCTAAAACCTGGAATTTACAATACAGGGAAAATATTATTCAAATCTATGTTAAATGGTTGAACTTTGATAGGCTCTGAGTCCAGCATTGCAGCTCTACTTGGACTGGGACAATATGAGCAGATGGACTTTGATGACCAAGTGCAAACTGGACACGCTGAGGATGGAGAGGCCCTAGGTATGAATATGTGATAAGACACAGAAACTCGATGGAAATAACTTTAGGTATTTCAGAGTAAACCACCAGTAATTATTACAAGAGAGTAAAAAGATTGAATTTCTAGGAGCTAAAGAAGAATCTACATACAACACTGTGTAGTGGAACACTGTTTCATAATCAGTGAGTTGATTGGGTGGAATTTTATGATTATCATCACACAGGATATGATGCAGGTGAGGAATATCTTTCCTCACATGTCCAATGGGGTGTCTGCGAAGCAGCAGCAGAAAATGACATTTGCATTTATCGATGTTACTTCCGTTTCATCAGTTTTTGTTATATAATTCTGTGGATCATTAGGGAGCTTTATTTCCCTGACTAATATCTTAAATAAAGTATTTTAACCAAAAATGCCACTGCTCTGAAGCGTTCTTCATTCACTCATACAAAACACATAAGTCTAAACTCTTAACATACTGAAAATGAAATGCCACACTTTCTCATTGCATACTTTACCGTTTACAAATAGTCAGAATAGGTGTGACATAAACACTAAGCATCAAGGTTGTGTTCTGAGTCCCTTTGCTTCACAAAATCTACACACGACAGAAAAGCCAATAATTTTAAAGGGATAGTTCGGTTTTTAACACATTGGGCCCCTTTCACAGTTTGTCTAAAATGAAATAAAGTGATTGACACCAAAATCTTGATGATTGCTCCTGTCTCGGCTATTTGGGAAATATAGAATCGCCTCTGCCTGCCTTTAAAATGGCTAGCAATGGGCATGTGTTGTTTCTATCCTTAAAACACTTACAAAAAAAAAAAAGGCTGGTATAATTTACACTCCAAGAATGAGGTAACGATTCACAGTACAAATCCTTTAAGTCTTTTTTTTTCTATCCTTAAAACACTTAAAACACTATCTTAAAAAAAGTGCTACTGATGGAGTGATTAGTGGCGCTTGCTGATGTTCCAACCCAAGTATCGTAGCAAAATACAGTTTCAGTTTTCTTTGTAAGTCCCATAGGGATCTATTTGCTCTTTCATATAAACAAAGTGCCAAATAAAACATGACGGAAGCACTTATTTCGCTACGATACATGTTTTGAAACATCATTGAGCACCACTAACCACTTGGTGAGTAGCGCTTTTTTAAAACCAGTGTTTTAAGGATAGAAACAACACATGCCCATTGCTAGCCATTTTAAAGGCAGGTAGAGGCGATTCTACATTTCCCAAATAGCCGAGACAGAAACAATCGTCAAAATTTCGATGTCAACCACTTTACTGCATTTTAGACAACCTGTGAAAGGGGCTTAATGTGTTAAAAACCGAACTATTTCTTTAAGTGTTTTAACCAAAAATGCCAGTACCAGCTCAAGTCCCAACATGTTGTTTATCTGCAAGAAAAATGCTTAATTACATATAAAATGGTAAAGTTCTGTTTACCGGTACTTTGATTTGAGCAACAGTGGAAGACTTTGGTCATGCCAGCTAGATAGAGGTGCATCTTAAACTTTAATTGCAGTGAATAGACTTAGGAATTTTGTCATAGACATACATTTACGGAAATGATAAATATGATAAAACGCCTGAGAATCATCACTTTTGATTAAAAGTGAGTGTTATTCTGCTAGCTTCTCCTAGCCATTTGGTTAACTTTTGAGTTATTTGACTGTTAATGCAGTTGCAGTATCTTAGTTTTTAAAATTACATAATTTCTCCACAATCTTCTGTGGGGTGGATCTGGCTTCCAGCCTATAGCAGTAGCGTTTAGGTAAATACTGACCCTTTTGCATGCTTTAAAAAAATATAGTATGTTTAAATAAATTGAATCATGAATGAACGTTTTGCAATATTTTAAGTGAATAAATGAGATACAATATGTTAATAAACAGTTTAGGAAAGCATTGCATTAATAAATCAAACAAGATGTGATGGCGCATTTAATAAAGATACCTTATAGTTTTCAGTGTCCTTATAGTAATCCACAATAATTTTATTAAAATTAAAAGCCTTTGCCTAACAGCCAGTCTTTCAGTTCTTTATCAAAATGGCCCTTCACTCTAATTGTTCCAGTTACTTCATTGACTTGAGTGGGTAGAATTCTCCCAGTAACCTCCAGCAGGTAGTCTTTCATATCTTTCTCAAGTGCCTTAAAAAAAAAAAAAAAAAAAAAAAAACATTACAAACGGCAACATTATACAGTGCAAATGAGAGAGTGAAAAAAGTCTTAATGCATTTCTTAATATCTTCATCATGTGTGCACAACCACAAAAATAAATTACAGTTAACATGTATAACAGAAGTAGAATTAAAATCACACTCACCCAAATATCACCCTCCACTTTACGCACCACTGTAGATTTCTGACTCCCATGTTTGATATCCGTGTAGACTGGTACATTGTGCATGCGAGAGCGTCGGATCATGTATGGCAAGTCAGGGGGAACTTCTTCAGTAGAAACGGTAATGGTCAGAGAAAGAACAAAATGCATTCAGTACAGTTTGAAGTTTATGGTAATGAGAAAATCTTTAAGGTTCCATTCCAATTAATCTTCAGGGTTGCCACACCTTCAATAGTAATATCACCTTCAATTTCAAAAACTTTCTAGGTCCAATGAAGTAATTCAGAAACCCAGATGTAGTAACTAAACATAGGCATAACTATATATACACTATATATAGGTGTAACTTTATATAGGTAGAACTACAGCTACTGTTAAAAAGAGTTAATGAGTAACTGCATCACATCCACTTCATGTTATTCAAAAAGCCTGGCAACATTTCAAGTTGGTTACTTTACAGGCTTCCTAGTCACTTTGATGACACTTTCACAGCACTCGTGAGATGAGAACAGCGGGCAAATGTACAACAACCTGAATGAAACAAACATTGTAGGTATTTTATTAGCCACTTTAAACTCTTCAAAAAAAAAAAAAAATAATAAAATTTCACTGGATCCCGCTGATGATCATCTCTGAAACCATTTTTTTTTATTTATTTGCAAAATACATTTGTTTTGGTGAAAATGAGGTTTCAACAGGTGAGCAATCACATTTTAAATTTTGAGTTCTGTGTAAGATTGATCATTTTGAGAAAGTATTTTATTCTCAGCTTTGAGAAGCTTTGTTCCATGCACATAAAAGAAGAAAATACAATGTTTTGTGCTTTTTCTGGAAAATTTCCAGCCATGACCATGACCATGGCCTCGACCATGAATGCATATACTATAACTACATAATACATTATATACATTTTTCAATTTTCACACATGGTCTGTTGGCTTTATTTACCTCTACACATTTCTGACATAAAACTGGTCCCTATCAGCTGGAAAGTTGACTATAACTGAAATAATATGGACATTATTTTTTAAAATTTATTAAATATTTTTGTTACTTTGCTTATAATTTGTCCTAATGATGGCAATATGAATTGTTTCAGGTTTGACTTTGAATGCAAAAAGTCATTTTTTTTTATAAATATAAAATAAATATAAAAAAAAAAGTTTCCCCAGGCATTTTTTGACTGGTTAATTGGCGGACAAACAGGTCTGGTTTGCCCAATATTTTTCAAGTTTAAAGAAGAAATCCGCCCCCTTGGAAGGAAGTGAATGCCAATTAAAGAATACCAAAAACACAAATTTAAACAGTGTTTTGTGCACCAGGTTGTAGTATCCAGCACCAGCACAAAATCCAGAGTAGACCCAAGTTTCTTCTCATTTTAATGGGCACCTTTCTCACCTGATGGTGGCATCCAGCCAGAGGGAGAAGGACCATGGTGTTGAGGAGGTTTAGGAATGCGTGAAGATGGTATCAACCTCTCAACAAATGCATACTCTTCTGTAGACTCAATGACACCGGTTGGCTTCTCTGTATCAGACCTGGATTCAGTCTACATTAAAGAAAGAAATGCAGCAGTATCAAGAATGTGTAGGGAATTGCAATGCATGGCACTCAGAAACCACTGAAAACAACAAATACATGTGAAGCATCCTTACTTTCGAGCTTTCCCATTTAATTTATTTCAGCGACTCAAAAAGACACTTCTACTTCCAGCACCTCATAACTGTCAGGTAACATTAAAATAAATGTGAATATAATACATCTGCTATGAATAAGAGCATAAAAAAGAGGATAACCCTGCTAACTCAAAATGAAATGATTCATTTGAAAGCTTCCTGAGGTTAACTCATATCAAATTAATGGTGACATGGCTAGGGGAATCTTTTGGACTAGCCAGAAGAATCACATCTATTTCATAAGCGTAATTGTTATTATACTGACCTGTATCGTTGTTCCGATGTTTCCTAAATGTCTGTTTTGACAGAAAACTCTTACAATTCTGCACACTGTTAGATTCGCGTTTCTAATGGAGGCCGCCATGTTTGTGATCCTCGTCCTTGGACGTCACGTGGTTGAGAACTAGCGTTGGGCTTTTTTTTGTTAGGAAAGAACCCGCCTTGTTCCTGTGATGTGCTTATTCAAGACAAATATGATTGTGCATACCAGAAAAGCAATATAGGCTAAATATCGCTTACTGTTTTTGTTGAGAAAATGGCATAATCCTCAGAGCATCGCCATCTGCAAAACACAGTAAGTTTACGCACATACTGCCTTGGGCCAAGCACTATCAACCCACACCTTTGGCCCTCAACTAATTAGTCCTTGAGTTTGACATAGCTCACGATTCAAGATTGTTTTTATTACGTCTCATGACACTAGTATACAAGTAAAATGTACTAATATAATGTGTCGTGTTTTTGCTAGCCTACTGAAAAAATAATGAATAATAATAAATAAATATAAGATATGAAAGCATCAAGTCTGGGGAAAAAATCTGTTATTGAGTCTGATAATCCAAGTCCGAGCCTTAAGATTTATTATAATGGCAGGTAAAACAACACATTGCCAGGATGGCTAGGCTACTGATTCTACTGGTTTTCCCAATGGGGCCTCGCACCATAATATGCAGTCAATGCGTAGCACCAAATTCTAGGCCCTATCCACAAGCCTTGCCATTTTAAATCTTTATATTATATAATATTAATATTTAAAGGAAAATCAAAATTCAGACTCTTTAAGAGTCCTACCCCAATTTGGGGCCCTCTGTCCCCCTTTTCCCCAAAGTCCTTCGTCCTATTAGAAGTCCTTGATGGAGGGCAGTTAGATCACATCCACAACTCTTTAGAGTGCTTTTCGTTTGGTTGCCGAGCAGCTTCCAAACCACGCATTGATGCCTCTAGTCAGGGTGCTCTCTGTAGTGCCCCTGGAAAAGACACGTATTAGTATTAAAGATACAGCCTTTTTGCTTTTTTAGTTTTATAGTAGAGCATTTGGTTATATTGCAACTTCAGTTTATTTTTTCAACAGTGCCTATAATAGGCTATGTTCAACTTTTCATCTGGGTATACTGTAGTAATATTTTACTGCATTGTACTACACAATATTGGGAAGGAAATATATGTATTATGGTAGCCTGGCTTGCGCGACAAAGCTCATAGGAGCTTAGTCTGGCCATCCTACATTCTCATTCGTCTTCTGGGAGGCGGGCTTAACCTGCATCCATCAGATGCCTCTGTATATTACTTGACGAATCTAAAACCAATCAGACCACTCATTCCGATGATGTATGCGTAATCTCGTTTCTCATTGGTGCCCAAAGATTTGGGGAAAATAATTCCTCTAAATCGGCACGATGGCCATACTGACTTGCTCGCGAACGCGGGCCCAGGCAAGTATTATGGTATTATGGCAGCAAAAAAAAACCTGTAACATAGTAAGTTTTGTATCGTATCGGTTTAAGGGGGAGTTTTCCCAAACCATCTCTGGTATTCCTTAGTGTGTTTTTCTATTCTTTTATTGCATAAGTTCTGTCATGACTTATCACATTAATAAAAAGATGTTGTCTAATGACAGTTGGAATATGCAATATTGGTTGTATCAAGCATGACAGGCCATTCAACATATAAACAATAGATAGTGTAACCTAACCTAGTCGATCCATTTTAAAGGTGATTTCTTTTCTCTATTTTCTTTTTTTTTTTGCAGCCACTAATAGCGGTCCATTTCATCCCAATTTTTTTGTAAACTTGTTGATTTGTATAAGCCTCCACTTTGGCCTTCTTTTTTAAAATTTTGTATTTATCATCTTTGCTTGCATTGCTATTAGTACTCGGGAACTTTGCCTGCCTCTTTGCTTAATAAATATGCATCTCAGTTGTATCAATCCGGATAGGCCACTTAACATATAGTTGTAAGGATGACCTTTTTGCAGCATCTTATAGCTGTCCGTTTCATCCCATTTTTTTCTTTCATGTGTTGATTTGTGTAAGCCTCCCCTTTGGCCTTTTTTTTATCTATGTATTTATCCTGTTTACTTGCATTGCTGTTAGTACTCATGAACCTTGCCTGCCTCTTTGCTTGTTGTGTGTTTTTGCTTTGTTCACCCACTATATAGCAATTTGGTCACTCAGTGAAAGCCGTTTCCAGCTCATGCAATCAAGCCATACAGATATTGTCATCATGCCTGGGGCAGCCAATTTAGGCTTCGGTCTTGAAACTAAAGGGTTGTCCTGGAAAGGTACCTGACACAGATCACACCTAAAGTCCCAGTTTTGTCATGATACATAAGATATTCTTATCATTTATGCTATAGACAGTTTTGTTTTTCTGATCTGAGAAGTGGTCATGACAATTTTCAAATTTAGATGACATTCACTGTTGAAAGTGTGTGTTGAACATCTCTTGCATGTCAACCTGAACATACGGATATGATATGACTGATACAGATACAATCAGATTTCACTAATGTTAGGCCTTCATCTGGGGTATAAAAAAAAAGACTAGTCTATTTGAGAGATTTTGAGAGATCATTTACATGTTATCTATTTTCTGGTACCACACAATGTCATTTTACTTTTTTATTAAGTTGTCTTTTATATTTCACAATATCTCTGACTTGAGACTACAACATTTAGATTATATTTACATTAACGTGTTGTTTCAACCTTTTCAATCCTCAAGCACAAATGTCGGCTATAGAAAAGGGTCAATTAAGAGACGGTCTTCTTCTGAGCTTTTCCAACTGGATCCAATAAAACAACCACTCCCCAGGATGCCAAAGCTGCAACACAAAGATATAGGCATGAACAATATAAATAGGCTACTGCTCCAAATTGTGCACTTAAACCAAGTCCTTTTAGGAGACTGACTGATTTGGATAAAGGTCAATGTTAGCAATAGACATATCATTAGCCTCAGAAGTCAAAGTCAATACCAAATGCTTAGCCTATGTATAACGTCACCTGCAGAAAAAGCTATTTGGGCAACGGTGCCCATAGACGTGGGTCCCCCATATCGCATCGTTTTTCTAGCACCCATATACACGTATGCCGCGGAAAGTAGAAGTCCACCGCCTGAGAGAACTCGGCAGCTCCAACAACCTCCAAAAAGGTTACCGTTCGGTTGTGCAGGTGGATTTGTGCTTGATTGTGCAGACACTTCTTCAGGCGGAGGACCAGACATTACTATGCAGAGACGGCTTCGTCAAAGACCAGAAGAGTTCAGTGTACCTCAACACTGTTTGCAGTCAAACTAACGTTAGCTGTCGTTAGGACTGCATTCACGTGGAGGAAACTTGACATTAGCCTTGGAGGTCGGCAGAATTCGCTGGACAGGCGTAGAACTCTCGAACTCGATAGCCCCCCCCAAAAAGGACCCTAGGTTTATCAGATAACTTTTATGATTACTACACGATGTAGTGATACATGTGTAAGTAAAACAGGTAGCAGCCTTTTCAGTTAGTTAGCATGTCAACTTCCTGTGAGGAGGACGTTTCGTGTGAGTTTCAAACTAAAAGTCATTCTTCTTTAGGCTATGACTTAGTTTCGCATTGATGCGGTAAATTTTGTTCACACAAGTCAACATTATTTTCTTGACTTAATTGCAAATTTACCAGTCAAGGATGGACTACTTTCCTGCATGACAAAAAGTGGATTCATGGCAGCCTTCAGATAGCCATCACAGAAATCACTTCACTTTATATGGTTTAGCACTATATGACAATGAATACACCTCTATTTACAAAGTATTCAATATTTTTGTCCCACTGACTAAACCTTCAACCCATTTACAACATTAGGCATATACACGTGTAAATGTACTGCATGCTTAACAGCATGATAAATTGCCATACCAGATTCTGGTATGAACAAAGAGGCTGTTCAAAAATGTACATGTTATGGAATACTTTAATTAAGTCCATCGCATCTGGACCTTGGGGTTGAGGGTTGGTTGTCCGACTCCCAGAATTTGCTTCTCAGCTCAGCTCTTTGGAGGCCCAAATCCACGTGCAATGTTATCATTTGTCTCAGCAGCTTCTTTTAACACCTGCAACATCAGAGCGTTTCGTCTCCGAGTTTCATCCATGCGCACAGGGTTTGCTTCGGGAAGATGCTGGAGAACAGAATGGACAGATAATAAGGAGGACAACACAGAATATATAACCTAACGTGCCCGTCCCTAAAAAGAACAGATCTCTATATCATGGGCATGCAAAGTTGTTTCTTGACTATCTTAGCGCGCAATACCTGAAATAAAAAAGTAACACCACCACAAATTAAGATAATCATATGTGCTATAGTACATTGCATAATGCTCATAATGATAATGCACGCCAACTTTAATGATGATTTGATGTTAACGCTGGGAAACATTCCTGCCCGGTGCAGTTTTACCTTTAACATTTCTTTTTTCCTCTCCTCCGATGGCGATATAATAGACCACATGCCGTAGCCAATTCCGACAGCACCAACAACCGTTGTAGTTATTAACATTGTTCGCATTCCACTCATGTCTCCAACCTTCTTTTAATTTCTTTCAATATATTTCACTGACTTGAATGTTTACCATAGAGTGTTGTGACGCCTGCTAACTTGCTCGTCGGTTTGCTATGCTAGCTAGGTCAGCGTGACACCCGCAATGCATTTTGGGACCATCTGTTATACAAAATACCAAAATATTACTTTCTCTACTTTTTTAAAGATACTTCAATGCGAAACAATTTATGGTATGTTTCATTATTATTTTATCTTATAATACATCTAAATATATTTTTGAAACGGTGAATGGCTAAATTAATAATTTAATGACAGGCTGGTGTAGGCATGGTTTAGATAGGCTAGACAACAAAGCTAATCACCGGAAGACATTGGTTTGTAAAAAAAAATCAGTATATTGAGGAGGGCGTGTAAAAAAAAGTTCCAACTTCAAATAACTTAAATGACCAAACAATTATGAACCAAACAATTCACCAGGTGGCACTAAAGCCCTTTTTTTACAGCTGTCTGTGCCCCCACCTCTACTCCTTCTCTTTCCCACTGTTGTAAGTCTGTGTGTGTGTGTGTATACGCGTACACATATGTGTTAGTGTGTCTCCTGTGCTCCCCTGTGAGTATGTGTGCTTGTCTGTGTATCCATGAGTGAGTCAGCTTATGTGGGTGTTTCGAGTGCAGATAAGAGCTGGTAATGGGCATTCATCAGTGTCAGGGGTGCAAAAGAGGCAGAACATTGCGAGAGTGTTCAGCGTTCACATTAGTACCAGCTACAGTGACTTTGGGAAATGCACTCCAGAGGCTTCTGTCTGATATTAAACTGCAGCTTGAACACTACAAGAGAGGAGGTAAAATGTGGAAGTCTAAAACGATTTGCCAAACCACTTCAACAATATTCTCATGTGTGTTTTTTTTTCTGATTAGGCCATTGATGATATAAAATGTTAGGTCTGCATCTTATCTGCACAATACAAAGCTGTGTCAGGCTCCTTTGTGTGAGTAATATGCATGTTTCACATTGTACAGGCACTAGAGAATGTCAAAGGTATTTAAATGGTTATAACTGATTGATGGTTGATACCTTGGCCTTCCATCTACCAGTTGTGTTATGAAGTCGAGCACAAAGATGAAAATAGGCTAATTTTAACCCCTGGTCTATGCTTCATAGAAAGACGCCACACAGCAAGAGGCATCATATGTTTTCTGACTAAACAAGTGCTGCAATTTGCTCTGAATGCATTATGGAGCCATCTTTAATCATTTCCTGCCTGTAGACACCCCACTCCCCCCCACCCCCCCACCCTCATGGATCACTCAGTCAATAATGACACCTCTCTCGCCTCCCCTCCCCATCCCTTTTGCTCGACTATTGCTACAGTAACGCTTGCAGATGCTCGCTCCTGTTGCCATGGCACCCATTTTTTTTCCGAAGGTGCACTGTGCATCCTTGTGTGCATCTGTGTTTAGCTGTTTTGTGTTCTGTTCAAATGTACATTCAACTAAATGTTCTTCTCTGAAAGTCTGATTTGAGGTCATCCTTGCATGTTTTTCTGTCAGTCTCTCTCACTTCTTTCTCTCTCTCTCCCTCTATGTGTGTGTGTGTGTGTGTGTGTGTGTGAGAGAGAGAGAGAGAGAGAGAGAGAGAATGTGCCAATGTCCTTCAATATTCTCTGTAACACTGAGTTCCCATTCCCTACACCTGTTTCAGTGTTAAAATTCACACCCTCTAGCTAATGATGACAGTTGTGCTGGAGACAGATGCAAGTGACTTGGGTTTTACACATCTCTATCTTCTGTTATTTGATTTAGTCATCAAAATGTCATATAGGCTACTGTTGATGCAGTTACATTGGTTGGAAATATACTTACATTTAACTTTACCTAACAGCGCCACAAAATACATTATTATTAAGGATGAAATGACAGGAATACATGTATTTATTTTGGTCTGTGCTTTGTCACACACAGGTTACGGATCTTAGGCCATTATTTCAGACACTCATCATCCACCACAATGCAAATCTTTTCATCTGTTATGGTTCCAGTTGTGTATGAGCACAAATTGACTCAGATTCCATAAAGAAAACATATATTGCCTATGCTGTCGGCTTAATTAATTGATTAGTTCATGTAGTTGGAAGTGTTTTTGTTGTTGTTGTTGTGTACTGATTCTATTATGAAATAGTTTAATATTTAGCATTTAATCTCCCTGGATGTCAATGCCTGCAACTGTTTTAAATCAATTGCCCTCTGGAAATACGATATAGCTGACATGGATACATTTCAAGTAGAATTTAACTTAAGCTAACGCCCAAAAGCAACCAACCAATGCAAACACACACACACACACACACACACACACAACATCTACAAACTCAACATACACAAATAGATGTGTCAGCACATCCATGGTATGTAGTCATGTCAATGACTGATGTCTTGTCTTTTCTGTTGGTGTGTTCTGATGCTTCATGTCTTAAGATGCTTCTTTTCTATTTTCTATAGCAATCACAGTTTCACCGATCAAGTTCCCTCTTTCACCGATTCCTGAACATCTTTCTGTATTTAAACGCTCATTTTTTCCCAGTCCCCATCACTGTCAGTCTTTTTGTTCATTCTCTCCTCCACTCATCCCTTCTCTCCATCAGCTATTGTCTTATCTTGTCCCTGGTCAGGTATAATTATCTGATGTAGCTACCCTGTAATCTATAATTCATTCCTCCCATCGTGGCTTTCTACACCTTTACACCCATTTGCCTCATCTTACTGTTGGTCTTCTCGATTTTGTTTGTGCATCCAGTCATTATAGAAGGAGATGCAGGCGAATAGATTTTTTAGATTATACCTGGCATTTATATCTTCACAACACGTGCTAAAAATTGTTCACAGTATCCCATGCAGGCAATATTTTTAAAATTGGGGTTAACGTTAATGAGTTCAAGACCTCATATGACTGTATTCAAAGTGTAGGTGTGTGTGTGTGTGTGTGTGAGAGAGAGAGAGAGAGATGTGTGTGTGTGTGTGTGTGTGTGTGTTTGTCTTCATCTGTGCTTGAGAACTTATCAGATGCATTGTGTCTTCAGTTTGGCCTCTATTGCATGCTAGAATGAGAGATACCGCCGCTTCTGCCATTGGTACAGCACTAACCTTTACCCAACATGAAAGAGGACTCTCTCTCTCTCTCTCTGTATTGCTCTGCACAATTTCTTTCATGCAGCTCATGCTTATCTGGGTCATAAGAGCTGGCTGTATGTTTTATGAATTACTCCAACACCTCATGTGAGACCAAGCATGTAAAGTACCTTCCCTCGCAGGTTATGTTCCATTTAATTAAGTTATCAACAACAGGATTCAATAGAGCTTGTATTACATATGGCCAGACTAAGTTGATTATAAAGACAATGATATTTTGTCTTTACTTTGAATAATGTTTCCCACTATTACGGTGGAGAAAGGATGGCTTAGTTCAGGTCATTGACTGTATATATACAGTCAGTGATTAAGATGGTCAGTATCGACAGTGAAGCATGATGTAGAACTAGAAACAAGATATGAACATTTAGAGTCACAGGGAATCATTTGGCCAGCTAAGCCATAAATTGATAGACTTTTACGGCTATATTGTTTTTTTTCATCTTTGTGTTTTCATCTTGTGTGTTTGTCTGTCTTGTGCGAGTCTGTGGTGTCGCCATATCCTTGTAAGTGCCAGCATATGTCAATAGCTCACTCATGTTTCAAAGTTATCAATTGTAACCAGTTTCCATGGCAACATCCCTCTTGAGGTATGGAGCAATGAGAGGGACAACTGAATTTAGTGGGAGCACAGAGAGAGATGTCTCAAAGCTCATTTCATAAAGATTGTGGGATCCTTGCATGGCTTTGAATCACTTAAATATCTAAATAATCTAAATAATCTAAATATATCTAAATAATCTAAATATATCTAAATAAAAATCTAAAACATGTTACAAGGCAATGTGAAGACTAGAAAGATAATACTTATTGTTTTTGTTGTTGTTTTTGTTTTTTTTGTTTGTTTTGTTTTTGCAGCATCATAATCGTGTTACCGGTATTTATTTATTTACATGGTGTTCCAATTTAGTGCTCCCTTTTCATAGCAAATTGCTTTAGCAAGCTTTGGCAAATGCCTTCTGAAGCCTCTTTAGGACGTATGTTTGCTTGTTAGTCTTTCAGAAGGCATGGAAATGAAAAGGGAAAGGAAATGGCATGGCAAGGATCGACAGACAGAGAGAGAGAGAGAGAGAGAGTGAAAGCAACAGAGTAGCGAGTCAATAAGACTCTAACACAGTTTGGTTACCATGGAGACAGCAGAGAATGAGATGCAGTCTGCATGAGTTTTTTTTTTTTTGTGTGTGTGTGTGTGTGTGTGTGTCACCATGCCCCCTTCTATTCCTTTCATTTTCATTAACACAAACACACACCATCTATATTGCTATTGTCTGGGCTGCCAGCAGATTCTCTGTATTTTTTTGGTTTTCATTGCAAATGCAGATCTTGTTTCAGCCTCTCTCTTTAGAGAATTCCCTTCTCTTTCCTTTCATGTCCGCAAGGACATTCTCATTTTTATTTAGTCTCAGCAAACATGTTGATGTGTAATTGAACTAAATGCTCTGGCAGCAAACAGAGACGGTACTCAGCACAGTTGCCATATCACTGTTTTATTGTAGTAATGTGGAATTGCTTTTCTTTATATAATATACTGTATTCTATTGAATACAAACTAGCGCAACAAAGTTACTGTAGCATACAGTGATGAATGAATGTATAAAAGACACATACGAGAAGTTGGCTTTCTTTAAATATAGATACTGCATTTTCTTCATATAAATAACACATTCAGGAATGATGCCAAAAAAAATGCCGCCTTGATTCCACTGTACTCCATTCTCTACTCCCCGTCTTGTGCTTTAGCGATTGTCCATGAGTCATGACAAAGGCTCATTGAAGTAGTTCAAGGGAGTCAGTCTCTGACTTAACAGGCATGCTTCATTCTTCTCAGAGGCAACACAGCACAAATAATAAATAAGGAAACAAATAAATATATGACTAAAAAATAGACTAAACAAGCCCGTCCCTCAGGCATGAAGGAATCACTGTATGAGAACATCTGAGCAGCTGAAATAATTAAATCAATTTCTAAATGTAAATACTTCTGGTTTTTTTTCTATATTTCAAAAACCCACAGTGTACCAGCAGTGGTTATCTACCTAGAGGAGCATAGGAAGGGACACAAAGGACTAACTGAGATGGCTGCACAGGAGCTAGCACTGCAGGTCTAAGGTAAAGCCAACCTGGGTGGGTTGATTGGTAAAATCCCAATGACCCCTATAAGCCCTAAATCCTGAACCTTGTAAGACTCGAAGCTGCAGTTAGTGATTCTGGTGGGAAGAAATTGTTTTTAAGCTACAGCCAAGTGTCATTTACTTAGTTAATTAGCTAAAATATACATGTTGTATCCTAGGACTGCAGGAGTGGAGTGTCAGCAAAATTGCTAACGACTGATGGTAAAAATGTGTTTGTGTTCTTTGTGTAATTGAGGGGGAGGAGGGGGAGTGTTTGTTTTCAGTTTTCATAGCTTGTGTATCATGAAAAGAATATTTTTACAGCTATCCAAAAGAATGAAAAACTATCAGGTCACGAGGAGACGTATCTGTATGTTATAAAAGTGTGATGTATTTACAAACCACGTAATATTGCTTACTGCACCCTTACAAGACATATTCAGGGTTAATCCACCCAAAGCCCTATTGTTCAAAGTCATCAAGTGCTGTCAGTAGGAAAAACAACAAGAAAATTTGATTTAACATAGACTAAATAACAAAACTGGCAGCACTCATAGACCTTAACCAGGGTTATTGATTGATATACACCAGACTTTTCCTTCAACTGGCATGATCCTTAAACTTTCCTGATTAGCTGAGTCATGCTTGTTAATCCTTCAGGGTTCAGGGTTTAGAGGAAAGTTGGAAATTGTGATTCATCCAATGGCCTGTAGAGTCACCCAGGAGGTACAGTAATGAGTAGCTCTGTCCATTTGACGCTGTGGGGGCTACGTCACTGCTAAGGCTACTCTTGACATGCTTTTGGAAGCTTCCGTTTTCATATACATGTAAGTCTACATAGGCTCATGCTGTATCCATGGCATATGCTCCTTTACCAGAAACGGCTGTCGTGCCACCTGCATGACCTTTTCTTTTTAAGAGCACACAGAATATCCTCTCCAGCCTTTCCCCGCCTAACCACTGGCCTCGTTCAGTGCGAAATTAATTCCACCTCCCGCAAACGTGCTCCGCTTCATCTGTCACACTACCGAAACCTCAAGCTCTGAGGGGGTGCAAGGTCAAATTGGCCCGCTCTCCTCGAGGGGGTAGCGAGAGAGCTTGCCCTCAATCTCAAGTTCAACTTCACTCTCACAGGTATCGCCCGGCTTCCACACAGTGTTAAAGTGACAGCCTGCTGAGTCCATAGACTCTGGAAAATAGCTCGCACACACCAGACACTCGTGATCAAAACCTCTTTGTCTGTGACATCAGAAAGACCACATCACACTGCCCGTTCAATATTTTTCCAAGCCTTGCTTGACCATCATTGCTTAATAGCTATGGAATTAAATGTAAACGCATCTCGCCTATATTCTGAAGTAGTAAGATATTGTTTGTGCAGTTTTTTGTCTAAAAGAGCACAAGTAGTACCACTTCTGATCAAAACTCTACTGTTAAACAATATCATCATTATTTAAATACAGCTACCTACTAATATCATCAGGGTTCAAAGAATCTACCACAACTATTGAAAGATATAGTATTACAGGATCTTAACTAAATAAGAACTGAGCATCTCACAAATGTTTTCTTCTTTTTAACATAGCATGGAGTTGAACATAAGTATACTGAAACGTAACATCAATAATAAGTTTTATGTAACAGGATATTTTTGCAGTTCACATTTGTGCCTTGACTCTCGTCTGTGAAACCCAAGTGGTTTTGAGCAGCACAGGTCCTGCAGCCCTTAAAAATTGAAACTGTGTTACAAAACAATCTGCCTCCTCCTCCTCCATCTCCCTTCATCTCTCTCTCTCTCTCTCTCTCTCTCTCTCTGTCTCTCTCTCTCTCTCTCTCTCTCTCTCTCTGTCTCTCACACACTCTCTCTCTCTCTTTCTCTTTTCCTCTTCCTCTCTCTCTGTCTGTTGGCAGTGTCTGAGCTGGTTTTGCAAAGACTTCCTTGTGCTGTCGATGATTGATTGATTGATTGATTGTTGTACCTAGACTTTGATTTCTTCTTGTTTTTAGTTCATGTCCATTGGAGAGATCTGAGGAGGAGGTGAACAAAGTTTTTCTCACGGTGTGATAGTGGAGTAGCTGAAGAGGAGTGCTCGTCCAGGACCTGTAGCAAATGTCGTCCTGTGGCGTTGTTTTTGTGGTGGTTATCCTTGTTTTTCTTATTGTGGTTCTTCTTTTAATCCAGTTTTTTAGAAGCTTACCAAGGCGTAGACCATACTAGAAAAGAGAAATGATAGAAGTGTTTTTCTTCTGTGCAACATTATGTGACCTTTTGGTCATTTTCTTTGAGGTGAGGGCACTCACCTGTAGAGATAGTAGAAGAATGAGAGCAGGTAGAAGCCCAGTTTGCACCAGGACTCTTTTTGGCAGTAGTTTAGTATGTCAGCGTTCATGACACTCACAGGATCGTACATTACCTCGGAGCCATCAGCCGGCCGGTGGAAAAACCTGTGAAAGCAGTAGGACGAGGGAACAGAAGGAACGAGGGAGAAATAAAAGAAGGTGAAGAAAAGGAATATAATAAAAGATGTCAGAATATGACAAACAGCTAATGGTGTCAGTTCCTATAGCCCATAATAGCCATGAAACCATGATGCATACACCCAAAGGATCCTGGCATGTGTCCAGCAAATTATGGCATCTTTAATTATTGATTGCTGTAACATTTGCCTCAGTATGCTGCTGAAAGCATCTATTCTCGTGAAAACATGTATGTGATAGCTTTGATTGTTAACAACTGTCCTAGCTGTCGTAGCAATTAAATATCGGTATAAAAAAAAGGAACATTATTGCTGGCCACCTACCTCCAGAGATGGTAGAAGAGCAGGGGGATGTTCAAACCCAGGGTGACCCACTCTCCGGCACACATGAACATTAGGCAGAACAGTCCGTGAATGGAATATTCTGGAACCACCAACTGAGAGTTATATTGGCACGGAAAGAGGGAGAAGGGAGACAGGAGAAAGAGAGGGATAGAGAAAAAATGGAGAGAGAGAAGCAAAGAGAGAGATAATGACTATGTGTGTATGCCATGGACTGAGAGGGAGGACATAAATCAATCAGTCACAGTCCTCAAAATAGACACATTGAAATGTTCCCGAACTCTCCCCTCTCCTCTCCTCTCCCCATCCTTACCCTTCTCAGCAGGTTGCAGATTCTCTCAATGTTGAGAATTCGCTCCCTCTAGATCGCAGACAAAGACAAAACAGTTGATTTAGTTCAGTTTTGTACTCAATTCATTTGACTTCATGTGTCTGTGCGTGTGTCTTTAGCCTATCTGTTCAGTGTGTCTCTGCACACGCTTGCATAAGCCTGTGTGTTGGCATGCATTCGTCTGAATCCTATTGCTCATATCTCAAGTGAAGCAGCAGCTGAAACCGTTAGCGGTGTCTGGAAATGGCCTTACTGCTCTAGTGGGGTTGCTCTGGTCGATGGGGTTCTTGAAATCTGTGCGGAGCTCGTCGAAGGCAATAATCTGTGGGAGGAAGACAGAGCGCAGCATGTCAGGAGGTAGCTTTTGCTGACCCGTAAGGTACAAACTGCGATGTGGAGCAAAGTTATCAATTTTATTCATCTGACAGCCACAGAAATGGAGTACAACCCCCCCCCCCCCCCCCCCCCCCCCCCCCCTCCCCCCCCGCCATTGCTTTGGCTGAGACACATCATTGACAGGCACATCATTGTCCTTATTGGTTAGGCCAGAGGGGTCAATTTGTTTGTCTTTCCCTTTTTTTTCTTCTTCTTCTTATTATCCTGTTTACAGAGCCTAGGGCAAATTCACAGTGCTCACTTCCTCTCTGCAGAACAGACAGTATATGATGTAACTATACAAACATAATGGAGGAGAATTCTCCCAGATTTTGATGAAAGAGTTCTGGAGTGGAAGTGTGGCTTCGCTGACTCTACCCTTAATGAACATTTTTTTCCCCCTTCTTCTTGTACGGCTTCAAGGCAATGGAAATTTTGATGATTACACAAATTGCTCAAACCAGCACAAAAAGGGGCTGGACTGTTTGCTTCCCTTGGAGGTCTGCACAGGCTGAACAAAGGGTTCCCTACATTCTCTTCATCTCTCTTTCTTTCTCTCTCTCTCTCTCTCTCTCTCTCTCTCTCTCGTCACACACACACACACATTTACTTTTGCGTAACACAAATATAGGCCTACCCTTTGCTTTCCGCAGACATCCCTAATCTCAGCCGTGTCTCTACATTTCACCATGTCACCTTTTTGCACATACAGTTCTATATCACCCTCTTATTTTCACACTGCTATGTAAACAGATGCAGTTTCCATGGTGATCAGTCGAGCCCTTAAGCGAGCACCATGGTTACTATAGAAGGGACTGGAGTGTCTGATTGGCTGTGAGAGCTACAGTAATAGTGGGGGGCACAGCAAGGGTGGGTAGTCTGGGTGGGGGGAGTGTGTGTGTGTGTGTGTATGTGTGTGTGTGTTGTAGGGGGGGGGCAGTGTTGGGGTATTTGAAGGGGTGAGGGGGAGAGTGGAATGGTCGTTCAAAAGGGGGGATGGGGCCTGCAAGGAAGTAAATTACACTTTGATAAGCATTTTCAATAACGGCATCCAGACACCTTCTTCTTTTCCTCACTCTCCCTCATCACCCCCCCCCCCCCCCCCCCCCCCCCCCCCCCCCCCCCCCTCTCCCCCCCCCCCACACACACACACACACACACACACACACACACACAATCATACCTCTGTTTTCCTCCTCTCCTCCCTCCCCTTGCCTTCTTCAACATCTACTCCCATTCCAAGTGACTCATATTTAGATTTCTCTCCTACTTCCCCCATTAGTCAAAGCTCCATCATTTCATGCCAATCTTTCTTAATGGTCAAGAGACTCTATCCGCACCTAACCTCCAGGGCCAATAATGCAAACCCTGTTGGAACAATGGCCGAAACAATCAGGAGGTAGAGCGAGTGAGGGAGTGAATGAAAGGGAAAGATGTTTCATAGCTGATGTCTGGATACGCCTTCGGTTGCCGACACGCAGAATACAGATTATTCTCCAGGCTCCACTCCCAGGAGACACCTCTGTACATTTCATTCACAACTCTGGAGGCTGTGGGAGGGCAGACGAGTGCCATGATCTTACTCTCCTTTTTTTTCTTGTTTGTTTGTGGGTTTATTCTTCTCTCTCTCTCTCTCTCTCTCTCTCTGTTGGAATCTTCTGATCCCTATGCTGGTACTGATGCATTTTCAACTAGTCATAGTTGTATGTGTACTTATGCCTTTTTCTCTTGATGTTATGTGTTCCTGTGGTTATTTAAAGACGGCCAGGGAACGGCTAGGATCAGACCGAGACACTGACTCATCTCCGGGTGGTGCTCGCACAACACTGACACCATAATGGCAAAGATGACACCAACTCACACTCTTAGACTGATTCATGTTCAGGTGAAGGGATGGGAAGGGTTGCACTGACACACA